>PVJO010001715.1:0-163017 GCA_004026905.1 Hystrix cristata
TATATGGAAAGGAGGAGGACTAGACATGACATTGTGGTTTTGAAATGGAATTAGAGTTTAAAACTTTTAATAAATTAATTGAATAAATAGGTGTCAGGTAGGGAACAGACACATGACATGGAAATACAGGCAGTTCCTAGGAGCTCTAGGCAGCCTCCAGCTGACACCCCACCAGGCGCTCCAGCCAGCAAGAAAATGAGTTCCTAAGTCTTAGAACCACAAGGAACAGAATTCTTCTGACAATTTGAGTGAGCTCAAATGTGGATATTTCCCCATTCCACCCTCGAATGAGATGACAATCCCAGATGATTGTATCACAGCCTTGTGATTAACTGAACAAAATCTTAATAATTAATCTTCTAATAATATTGAGTCCTCCAATCCCTGTACATACTATGGATATGGATAACATATGGATATGGATAGTATATGTAAATACTATACATATGTTATGAACATAGTGTAGCTATCCATTTATTCAGATATTTAGTTTTTAGAGTAATCTTCATAGTTTTTAGAGTAAACTTATTAAATACATCCTGTCAAATTTGTCTCTATGTATATTTTAGTTCTGTCATTAAGAAATACTTGAAGCAATGACATGGCAGTAGCAATGAGTACATTTAGTAGCTAGATTTGGTTTCTAAATACCACTCTCCACTAAAAGAAATCAGGACTCTTTGGAGAGAAAATTCCAAGTCTGGAGAAGAGAAAGTAAAAGATATGCTTGGAAATTCTTGTTTTGCTAAAACATGTGATAGCCTTAAGGAATGACAGAAGCACAGGACTTCTAATGGGCAGGTCTGTAACAATTTAAACATTAAAACACATAGTAGTAACAAATTATAAATGATTGACTAAAATAAGAAAGTAATTCTACACTGACAGAAAGAGAGAAAGAAAGAGAAAGAAATTCCCTTATAATAGAATGCCACCTAATAAACATAAAAAGTATTGTGCCAAAATTGTTAATGATTGCTAAATCTAATAGGTGAGAGTTTGATGATTATCAAGATATTTACAGTCTTAAAGTAAGTCATCACAAGTTTCTTGTCAGTTACCCATGAGAAAATAAGTGCTCACGATAGGAAGACCTTGTGGATACCAAGCTAACCAAGTGACTAATTCCATATCATTACATTGGGATTAATCAAAAATACTATATACCTTTTAATAGAATGTACTGAGAAGCACGCGACATTGCTTCTGTGTTATTCCTGCCAAAAAATAAATTCAAAAGCTAAATCTGCTAATGAGGAATCAGTAAACATGGAGACTCTGTATTAGTTATTTGTTGGTATGTGATGCTCTTACTACCAATGTTAGTGCCTTAAAGCAGCACATACCCATTCTCTCCCTACCTCTGTGAATCACGAGTCCAGGCTTCACTTAGCTGGTGTCTCAGCTTAGGGCCTTGCACAATGTCGCACGCAGTCAAGGTGTCCCCCAGCTGAGAAGCTGAGACCCAGCTAGAGAAGAATTCACTTCTAAGTTCACTCAGCATTCAGCAACTTGTGATTTAGAACTGAAGGAGTCTCTTTATTGCTTGATGCTAGCACGAGACTGTCATAGGCTGTTCACTGGAGGCTGCTCTTGGTTTCTGAAACCACTTGTGGTTTCTTGCCTAGTGGTGTTTGCCACATGGCTGCTGGCTTCCTCCAAGTCAGCAAAGGAGAAAGGCTCCAGCAAGACAGGCACTATAGCCCCAGGTAACATAATCATACAACCATGTGCACATAATCACATATAACCCATCGCCTTTGCCATATTCTATTTTTTGGGAGCAAATCAAAGTCCTGCCTTCACACAAGGAGAGGGGATGACAACAACATGGGGATCACAGTGGCCACCATCCTTCAAGCATCCAAATAACACTGTGTAATAAAGCACAGTTACAGGGATATGGCACGTGTTGGACAGATATCTCTTGGATCAATTTTAAAATATAGATGTTGTCTTAGAGTATTCTTGATGGTTCTCATGTGTATTGTATATAAACATGTCAGCAGTCTTTTTAAAAGGGCTATAATTTTTAGTGGCCTTAATGAGTCTTAACCACAGAACTCGAGAAACTTTTACATTTAGTAGAACTAGGGTCATATAAAAGAGCACATTTTTCCTGTTCATAGTACCAGAGCACATATTTTAAGTTGTTACACATTAGGTTTAATATCAGCCTCATATTTTAAATTCAGCCTAATATTTTAGATGCGTGAACTTAAATCAGATCCCAATTCTCAATTTTACAGACAAAGTCAACTTATGAATACGAACTCCTATGTGCAGTGATTCCAGTCTGTGTACAGCATTCCTGTTCCCAAATCAAACATCAGGTTTTCTACCGCAGTGTCTTGTAGCAGCCAAGAATTCAGTTTGATACACAAAGGCTGATCCATGTGAAAAGACTTTGCACACAGAGGATGGTGAGCAGCTGCTCTTTATATCAACAAAGGTCACACATAGAGGAAATAAACTTACATTGAAACAGGAGGGATTTTGGACAGATACCAGACACACTTTCCAGACAAACGGATGTACTACAGATGGACTCATGATAAAAAACAACTGTGGAATTTTTCTCTAGAGACTTTTACAAACAGGGTGGACAATCATCTGTTGACAATGCTTTAAAATCCTGGCTAAAGAGCAGATCAACCCAAGGAGTCTAGAGGTAGCTTGCTGCCATTTCACCTGCAAATGCAGAGTGTGTTAAATGGAGAACTGTGTTGTTTTACTGATATATAATATTAGTCACCCAAAGGAATATAAAAGAACACCAGACACTCATAGTCAGAACAAATCTATTCCTCCCATCCACTAATCTGTTATAGAAGAGATTCCATTCTTGAGAGAAAATATCCTACTCTAGTCAGAATGACTAAAAATAAAATAATTAGTTTAGGATGAAATAGCAGGAAGTGAAACACTTTTAAGTTAACCGCATCAAGGTGTGACATACTTAACTGAAAACCAGTTTAAAAGTAGGTCGCTTAAAATAGACTTTAAAAATTGAAGGAACAAAGATGTGTGTTTTTGAAAGAAAATCTAGAGAATCTGATTTACAGATCATGAATTTCTAGTCTACAGAATCACTGGTCTTTCATTTATAAATTATAGGAAAAAAGTTTTTCACTGATACTCATATTTTTAAGATTTCAAATGGACATAATTCACAGATAGGATTATAGACCCTGCTCATTTCCAAACATGTAGGAAAAGTGTAACTTGATTATAACGCCAGAGAAAGAGAAAAGGCCTCATGATTACAGATAAGTTTTATCTTTCAGAAATAGCCTTTGGATAAACTTTGAATCAATTCTTTTTAAGCAAATGTTTTGCAATTTATTAAAATCAATTACAAGTAGAGCAAGATCTCAAATTTAGGTTTACTGTAAACTGTATAAAAGTTTTCACCAACGTTGATACATGCTTTGAAAATACTCAATTTTTGAAATGCAGTGAACACCGCCTGGAGATCTGGACTAAGCCAAAGACTCAATTTTCTCATCACTTTCTTACAGGGAACTGAACAATATATTGAAAGGGCAACTAGTAGCCATTCCAATCTGGAAGGTCCAGGATGAAGTTTTCAGATGTGCTTCAGAAAATATTATCTTTAAATGATGGCACCTCCAAGAAGAGTAATCAGTAAATCAACGCAAAAAAAGGAGCTACATCCACGGAAAAGGCCCGATTCCTTCAGCTCATTTATTTTTGGTCTTCTCTGGCCATGAAATCACTGAGGTGCCTAAATTCCCTCTTCACACAAGCTCTTCCACCAGGATAGCAAGGCCTAATCACTGTTATAGTATAACTAAAAGTTCCCTGTGAATCTCAAAGTATCTCAGTAATGTTCTATAATTCTGAAATTTCTCAATGTGAGCATCTCCTCTTTGAAATAGTTATCCCAGAAGGTCATACATATTTTAAAAACTGCTGCCATGCCTGCAAACATCTTGGGCAATTCCCTCTGGAATGCTTTCAGAATCTTCATTCATCTTGCATCTCTTCAGTAATGACGATAGTTTGGTTTGTTTGTTTTGTGAGGAGAACAAATTTGTTTATTTTAAATGCTAAACCATCATCCACTTATGGGGCTATTTGGGAAATTAAAAAGTTTTGGTTTTGTTTGTAAAAAAAATAAAAAAATGGATATAATAACATTGATTTTTGTTCTTTGGATTGGAAGTTTATATTGTCCTTCCATTTCCTATTGATATGACTGTGGACAATCAACTGCTCAGTGCCTCAGTTGCTCATCTCTAGATGGGAATAGCAAGGGCCACATAGACTTGTCATAACTACAAAGCGATAGAATAAATGTACAGTGGTAGAGTGCCCAACAATTCTTGGAGAAGAACTGTAGGAACTTTGGAGCCTCTTCTTCCTATAAAATTCATTTCTCCATCTATACAAATTCAGCACAATGTTCAAAAGTCACTCCAAATCCATTCTTCAAAGTCAGTTCTCTTTAATGTAATTCATTTTGTAAATCTTTCTCTTTCCAGCCACTCATGGGATCCTAAAGACTGAACTTTATGACATAACTTATAAATCCATCTGTTTTTCCCTCTCCCACTGCTAAGATTTATCTTCTGTCTGGGAACACCTGCATTTTCTGTGTTTGAAGAAGAGTGTCTTTCTGAAATGCAAGTAAGCTAGAGTCATTTGCCTCCTAAAACACATCAGTGACTCTGTTGTTTTCTGGATATAGAACATGCTTGTCTGCAGAAGCTACAAGGCTCTCTGTGATGCTTGCCTGCTACAGAAGACTCAGTTCCAAATTTCCTTTTCTCTAGAACTTTGCACATGACTGAATTTGCTCTCACCCTGGCACTGAGCTGCCATGTAAGAAGTCTGAATGCCTTGAGACTTCCCAGGCAACCATAAGCAGCTAGATGTGGGCAAAAATTGCATGGAAAGAGAGCAATACCTAGCCATCCCGGCCATCTCCAATGTGTAAGTGAAGACAGCTACTTGGAGGGTATTCTAACTCTAGCAAATACATTGTGCACAAGAACCAAGGAATCCAGGCAAGAGCAGAACTGAGGCCCAAAATGTAGGACCCTGTTGAACATCCCAACCATATCTAGCTGTTTAAATCAACCAGCTAAGGCCCCAGGCATTGTGAAACAGAGACTATCCACTCCTGCTGTCTCTTGCCAGAATTACTGACCCAGACAGTTATGAGCATAGAACATAATTTTGTTTTACATTAGTAAGTTTAGGGGTGGCTTTTAGATAGCCATAAATAACCAAACACTTGGTAACTTCTGGGCTATGTCTTCTGTGGTTAGCTATGTCTTTCTGCAGTTCCTCTAAGACTCACTCTCCAGGTAATACTTTTGTCTTCCAGGCTATGGGAGGTAATGGCTCCTTGCCTTTGCTAGCTGCGCTACGTTTGTTACTGACTTTAGTCTTGCCCTTTCCATGGTCTGGATGTGCTAGAAGTGTGGTACCCAGTATGGTAATATCGAGGTAGTGGACGTTTTAAGAGGGGAAGCCTCGTGAAAGGTAATTAGGCCACCTCTTACAAGTGGATTTTTATTGTCTTGAAGGGTGAGTTATGTCTTGTGGGACTGAATTAGTTCCCATAACAGCAGATTGATAGAAAGGAGCAAACTGGGCCCCTCCCTGCTCTCCTGCTTCCTCTCTCACTGTTGATGCCATCTACCATGGTATGGTCCAGGCAGAAGGCCCTTGCCAGAGAAAGAACAGATGCAGCTATCCAACCTTGGACTTTCATCCACCAAAACCATGAGCTATATAAACCTCTTTTCCTTATAAAGTATCCCACTTTTGGTATGATGTTATAGCACCACAAGCTTGACCATAACAGTCCCCTACTTAAATTCTCCTGCAGCAACCTGATTGAGAGCGACACATTTCCTACTGGGATCCTGGCTGATTTAGTGGCTTTCACATAGCACTTGTGAAGACCATGTGAAGGAGTTGGGAAGACAGCAGTAATCTACAAAGGTGATGCAAATTTATGCTTTGAAAGTCACGAGAGCAAACTTGTTTGTATACTTAGAGCAAATATTTATATCTAGCAATTAAAGTGTTATCCTAAGTGAAGTGCTTCAGAGGAGACTGGACTTTTAAGGCCAATCATAATGTTTTCTGGATTCAGTGAGTTAAACGAATTCCTTCATTGCTTTCTTTGTGAGGAAAATCATCACTCTGTGACCCATTGTATGAATCCTGCATTATTTTATTTAGGAATTATGTCTCCTTTTCTATATTCCAGGCCCCCTTCTAAAACCTTTACAAATTAATATCTCATTGAGTCTTCCTTGGACAGAGCTATCATCATCACCATTTTACAGGCAAAGAAACAAGCATGTAGAGGCTACATAACAAGCCCAAGTTCTTGCTGCTTGTATGTGACAGGGTTAGTGCTTATAGCCACCCAGTTGAGAAGCACAGCATGTACACTGTCACTTTTCATGCTGTTAAGTCCTGCCGAGATATGTGGAGAGTATGAGAATCGAATCATGCTGGTCTGCTGTGAGATTTGGCTCAGTACATCTCACCTCACAGGTGTTAATGGCAGTGGTGAGAGAGACTGAGAGGTTTTAGATGACAAGCACTACAGAACACAAGTATGGAAGTTTCTGCTACTGTAAAACAAATGACCCTAAACTTTAGTGGCTTAAAACAGCTATAGTAAGTTTTTACTTTTCATGGCTTTTGTGAGTCAGGAATTCAGGTAGTGTGCACCAGTGTCTCTAGCCCAACATATCTGAGGTCTTAGGTGACAGACCTGAAGGCGCATTTACCTCTGTGTGGGCCTAGCTGGGGCTGTAGCTAGGAATGCCCTTCTCACCCGCTCAGCCTCTCTCTGGTCTCAGAAGTGTTTTGAGAAATGCTACCCACCAAATGACACACGGCTTTATATATGGGAGTTACTAGCTTGGAGAACCTGTCTTGGGTGACTAAGTGTGCGGTAGGATTTTTGAAGAAAGGAGAGGATAAATTCAAATTCGGTGAAGATTATTTGTAAAAGTGGGAGACCAGTTTAAGGAAACAAAAATAAACACATTATGCAGAAGCCCAGGAACAGCAATAGCAGGGAGTCTACATCTCCTAGGACTGCAGGAGCAAGGGAAAGGAGACGTTACCTGAACTATTTGTTAGTAGCTATTTGTGGAGAGTAGCTGACACAAGCTGTGGCCTTAAGGACAGAATGCAGATAACCAGAGATGACCCAGTGGAGTAGAAGAGGAGGAAGAAACACCCTTACTTCATTGTCCCCCGATCTTCTGCTTTACTAACCCAAATGAATGCCACGTGGCCAGACCAAGCCACACAGATCAGCCTCCCAGAATCACTGAGGAGGGCAGGCAACAGGTCTGGGTAGGTAAACAGACAACACTCACATATTACCGGGGCTTGCGAGAGGGTAAGAAGTGAATGTGCTTTAAGAAGTCAGCAATTATCCCTTGTAGAGTTTTAGGTGAATGCTGCTGCAATTTGTTATCGCACTATTAATAGACCTAGTATGTTGGAGCATATAAAATTACTATTTTTTAAGTAAAATGTTAGACAAATATTGGTAATTTCATCTAGTTAAACCTATTATTCTGCATACTTTCCAATATAGTTATTAATAGATAAGCTGCTCATATTAGATGCCTAAAAATGTGACTCCCTCGCTTTATTGTTGGGCATTTTCAAAGCTAGAATTGCCTAAAATATTTAAATGGGATGAATATCCTAATTTTTATTGTTGTCTAAGGATGAACTAAAATAATATAAAGTCATATGCGTTAATTAGCTTTATTTAGTCACTCCACAATTATGAGTATTTCAAAACATTGTGTTGTACATGAAAAATGTTTAATTTCTACTTGTTAGTTAAAATAAATTCGTAAGAATAAAAAAAAGTCATCAACACCTTTAAAGTAGGCACGTTGCTCAATACAGCTTGTGGAAGTCTGCCATTTGGTGTTCACCTCAAATAGTATGACCCAGTTAGCAGTTAGTCTCCACAGGTGGACAGCTTTGAAAAATAGGAACTGTGAGTCTGACTGCTGGTTTTCATGGAGGCCTAGAAATAAGTAAGAAAGGTTCGGTGGCATGGAAAGGGCAAGTTTTGAATTTTATATTCAAGTTGTACCTTTGATCATATTTCCCTCTAATAACATTACTTAGTAACCTATTGGATAAGAAACACTGAGATTTTGATGTGTTTTCTTACTCTACCATGCAACCAAGAAGGTGCAAGGCAGGAGGTTGGTTAATGTGGATTTTAAAGGGAATTCCCACTGAAACCTACATATAAACATTCTGCCTCCTTCCACCACTATGCAAATGGTGGAAACAGAAGTAGATCTCTGTTGTCTAAAGAATTGACATGGTTACAGAATAGTAGACCCAGAAAAATGTCTGTGTATCAGTCCCTATGCCCTGTGATGATGCTACCTTATGTAATAAAAGGAGTTTTGCAAACATGATTCAATGAAGCATTTTGAGATGTAGAGATATCCTGTACAGTATTACCCACGTGGTTCCAATGTATAACAAGTGTCCTTATAGAAAATAGGCAGGAGAGCTAAAGCTAGGAGAAGATGATGTACTGATGGCAATAGAAGTTGAATGTAGATATAAATGCATGTAGATTAGAAGGTACTGTACCAATTAGATGTGGTCATATGCCAAGGAATGCCAGAAATCCCTGGAAGTTGGAAGACGCAAAGTGTGGAACTTTCTTCAAAAGAAATTAGCCATACAAACACATTGATTTTAGCTGTCTTAGACTCAATTGGAAACTCTGGCTTGCAGAATTATAAGAGAATACATGTTATGTTGTTCTAAATCAATAAATCGGTGGTAGTTTCTTATAGCAGCCATAAGGAATTACTGAAAGTGTTTTCCCCGGTTATATGAATATAGGGCAAGAAGGCAGAGATGGTTCAGGACACAGTCCTCTTGAACCCTGATGTGTAATTTGAATGAAGACCCCAGAAGTTTCGGGAGATTGAGACCAAGATGTATGCCCAGAAATTGGGACTTAGCAGGATCTGCCAAAGACTCGGGTAAGTCTGGCCAAGACACACAACACAGAAGGGCAGTGGGATGCTTGGAAGCAAAGTTTCTTTGGGGAAGGAGAAAGTCACATCTGATGTAGGCTCAACACAAGATTCGGAGTATTGTTGTAGATGAGGTCTGAGTGGTCTAGCAGGGCTTGTAATTTAGACTAGAATATCCTACTGCTCAGCCACCCAGATGTGCTATCATGTTTTTAGGGTGTAATGACTCCAGCAAAGAATTATGAATGAAAAATCACTCTCTCTAGGAATCCAAGAAAGAGTCATTCCTGAAGCTAGTGTAGGGCCTTTGACCAGTCCAGCCACAGGTTAGCGCGGATCTGAGAAATTGTTAGAATCAAGTTTTGGTAGTAACACTGTGTGACAGTGAGAACCATGGTGACAACAGCCTGACTAGATTTTAGTCCCTTCTCCTCTTGGTCTCCAGGCAAGGACTGTCCAATATGAGACTGAATAAATAAAACCCATAAATTCTCTGTAAATGTGGTGAACAAGATGAAGTAGATTAGAGCGCTGGGGTTTAGTAGGATATACTGGGTTATTTAGTGATAAGATTTGTTTACACTGATTGATTAGTAAAATAATAGATGCACATAATTGTTTTTATTCTGAGTTTTTGGAATAGGTCGTATTGGCTACATATGGTGTGTGTGTGTGTGTGTGTGTGTGTGTGTGTGTGTTGGAAAAATTTTTATAAGGACTTTTAGTTTACCCTTTGTGTATTTTTGGAAATCTGAAAATAAATTATACCTAAGTTTTCATGTTCTTTACTCTTGCTTTTAATTATCACACTCATGTACATACACACACGTGCACACAAAATCTTATAATACCATGAAACAAAAATATTTGCACTTACATGACTCCCTCTCCTTGGAATATTAACTTCTTTAATTGGCAGACTCTAGCTTTTGGTATTCTTCAAAAGTTAGTAACTTTTTTTTTCCTTAAAATTATCTTTTTTTTTTTTATTTTTTAACCAAGAACATGTATTGGTACACTGTCCATATATTGATCACATTTAACATGTTTGTTTTGTACCTGTACATGGTGTCTCTTGGTTCTCCCCCTCTACCCTCCCCTCCCTTCTGTTCTCTCCATCCCTATTTACAGCAGGTTTATTTACAATTCTCCATGATTTCCCTTTCCCCTTTCTTTCCATTTTTTCCCTTCTTGCTTTTCCCCCTTCCCTCTTTCTAGTACTCCTCTCCTTTGTATATTATCTTCCTTTTATATAATATCCATTACACTACTTTGTCCTTATTTACAGTTATGGTTTCTCATATCAGAGAAACAATTCGATGTGTGCTCATGAGTGTCTGATTTATTTCACTTAGTAGTATATTCTCAAGGAACATCCATTTACATACAAATGACTCTAGTTTATCCTTCTTTATGGCAGTGTAGTCCTCCATTGTGTAGAAAAGCCACATCTTCTTTAGCCATTCTTTGGTCATTGGGCATTTGGCTTGTTTCCAAGACCTAGCTATTACAAACTGCGCTGCTATAAACATGGTTGTGCATATATCTCTGTGGTATGATGATTTTAACTCTTCTGGAAAGATCCCCGGTAGGGGAATAGCTGGATCAAATGGAACCTCTAGTTCTAGTTGTTTGAGGAATCTCCATATTGATTTCCACAATGGCTGGACCAGTCTGCATTCCCACCAACAGTGGAGGAGGGTTCCTTTTTCCCCACAGCCCCTCCAGCATTTGTTGTTGGTTGATTTTTTCATAGATGCAATAAGACTACTTTATGCTGAGCATTGCTCTAAGGTTTTACAAAGTTCATCTCATTTATGTCTTCCCATGATTCTGTGAAGTGTATTTCTTTCCCATTTTATATATGAAGAAATAGGTTCACAGATCTCAAATATTTCTTCTAGGTGGTAATAAGAGATGGATATCTAACTATATTACTAGTTTTATAGAAAATAATTGAGGTCACACTTCCATGGCAAGTGGAGCATGGATATTAATAAGATCTTTGCATGTAGGTAATCTATGGACAAAAATGAGATATTATATAAGCTGTCATGTAATATTTTTCATATTTTCATTTCAATTTGAATCACTCATTCTTATCAGCAAATATCTTAGAATATTCCTCTTAGACTCTACTTCTTACACTCAGTACCTAAAATATACATGTGCGAAGAATGTATAATAGATGTATAAAAGCCACCCAGTACTATGCATTGAATATAAGAAGTACTTGTTTAAGTTGGATTGAATAAAAGGTTCACACATGCATAATCTAAAACTCAGAACAATTTCAGTGGCAAAAATCAATGTTTTAAACAATTTTCAAATTTACAAATGATTTAAAGAATAACAATTATAGACTGATCAACTTGGTATATAACTCCTTTCAGTAAAATGATTAAATACACATCATGTATTTGAAAAACGAATTGTAAAATGTCTCTCACCTTTAGGTAATTCTAAGCTAAAAATAATTTTTTATATATGGAAGAGTATTATCTTCTCAATTTTTCTATTTGCCTTTGATTCTTAAAGGCTATATTTTATATGTGACCACCAATCACCACACAAAATATACATCTCTGTTGCCTCCCAGCATTACTGTCTCCTTTCCTTTTTCTAATAGTACTCAGGCCTTATACAGATGTCTTCCAATCTCTCACACCTTTTGTGGGCCTCAGGAAGCCTGATGCAGGAATAACTTTGCTATATCAAAGGTAACCCCATCCCTGGAGCCACTGACTGGTGCAGAACAATAGGTGACTAAATTCATGTGAGGGAGGGTTTTCAGGAGGATCTACAAAAGACTGTCATCAGAATGAAGGAAATTCTCAGAGTATCCTCTTCCTTGAATGTTACAGGATAGTTCTGCAGCTCTTTGGCTACTTCCTAGAAGATGAACCTGCTGTTAGGAAGAGGGAAATGAGCTAGACTCACATGATAAAATCACCCTAAATCCCACCCTTCTGTCCCATTTAATTGAGCCAATAACTATCTGATTATTTAAGGTACTTTAAGTTGGGCTTTCTGTTATTTGCAGCTGAAAACAGATATACCATCAACATTTCATTCTAATCAGTGGTACTACTATAATAAATTCTACATTGAGTCTGTGAAGCAAGAAAGAAAGACGGTACTAGTTGGTGGTATCAAACTGGTAGGGTTGTAATGTGAACCCAGCAGTCTGTAATAGGGGCCTGCCAAATCAAATACATACTCTCCAAAGACTACATTAGTTTAAAAATTTGCTAATTCAAATATGCCTTCTGAAGTCATCAAGTTCCCTAACATTGTACATTTTGTGAAATTATATCTTCTTTGTGATGGCAAGAAGTACAAGTAATAATTTACCTTGCAAAGGAAATTGAAGAGTAAAGATGGATACATAATTTGCCTAAGAATTCTTGTGTCACCTTTGCATATTTTAGCAGCATGTAAAATGATGACAATTTTTGAAAAAAAAAAAACAACACTTTTAAAAATCAAATGCATGGCTGGGGATTTAGCTCAGTGATTAGAGTGCTTGCCTTGTAAGCACAAGGCCCTGAGTTCGATCCCCGGCACCACAAAATAAATAAATAAATAAATAAATAAATAAATAAATAAATAAATAAAAATAAAAATCAAATGCACTTAGCCAAGACTATGAATCACTTTTTAGGCATATTTGAAAAGGACCATTAGAATAAGAGCCATTAAATTTTTTTTTCAAATTGTAAAGGTATTTTTCATGTTTAAAAGAACATCTAATCTTTGAGTAGGTGATGGCAACATACATAATTTTTTAAAAGTCCATTTTGTGTTTAAATAAACTGTCAACATGGGGTTTCAAACTATGGCAGAACAACAGGAGGTTTTAAATTGAGACTGTCTTAGGCAGTTAGCCTACAATAATGTGTTTGTTTTATTTAAAGACCTATCAGGGAATAATAAATAACAGTGTATGCATTATCATTTTACTTATACTCAAATATTAAAGCAAGTTTGTGATTTGAATAAATATGCTCTGGAGTATAAAATAGGACCCAAATTTACTTTAAAAATTTAAAAAGTTTCATTTGTTAAATAGTTAATTATGGCCCATAATCAAATTAGTATTTGTTTTTTTAAAGCAATTACTTTTTATGTCTGAGGGAAAAGAAAGATTATTGCCTAAATTTGCATTCTTTCTTCATTTAAATGTTTTTAATTTTTTATTTGTACATGTGTGTAGTACATAACGTTTCCATTCCTTGTGGGGAATTGGTACATGTTGATAATAAATCTTAATTCCTTATTTTCATCCCTTTTTCCTTCCCTCCCTCCCCTCTCCATCCATCCCTTTTTTTTAATGAAAAAATAAAACAAAATTTCATAATCTTTTTTGTACGTATTTGCAACATGTAAAGCTTACATTCCTTTTATGGAGTTGATAATGTATATAAAACATATCAATTATTTTTTATCTCTTTTTAGAAAGATTTACCTTCCTACTCCCTATCCTATTTTTATTAGTACATGTTTGCAGTCCATAACTTGTTTTCAATCCAACTAGCATTTATGACACATTTATTTGTAGTAAAGGGGTAAAAATGGATCCAGCTCCTATGTAAGCATCGTGACTGGCTTTTGAAATCCTAGAGCGATTTCTTGGTAATATTTTTGCATTTATTAGTATAAAAATAAATGTTGTTAAAAAACCCCAAAATAAGTAATAGGAAATCTGATCTGTTGTCAGAGTTTGTTTGTATATAATCATAGTATTGTCACTAATTGATCTAGTAGTAACTATTTTCCAGTACATTCTTGAATTCATGGTTTATTATGTTAAACACTTATTACTTAATAGTTGTAAAACAACTATAATATTTAAATAAATGCTTAATGAGTATCACCACATACAAAATGCTACCTTAAAATATTATTAGTTTCCATGTCAGATATAAAAATCCAGATTGTTTAAGCCACATCATTACCTCTGAAGGTAGAAACAGTATGCTAAAATTTTATTTAATAGAAATGTAATCACTAGCTATAAAGAAAACCTAGTTGCAAACCGAATCAATGGAAACATAAATAGTCATAATAAAATCATATCCATTATTCACTCAGTGTTAAATTTGGAAATAAAATATCTCCTAAAACTCTTTTGAAATCTCTGTCACCTTGCCTGTTCAATTCCCTTTTAAGTATCTAGTAAACATATGACTCTATTCAGATAAATTTATTCCTTCTATTACTTTTTCTAGAAAAGCTAGAAGATGTGGGTTTATCTGATTTCTTTTGTTGCTTTATTAGCCAAAGATAGAATGCTCTAGAAGGGGGAGCGACTTACGGGTGGAAGAATAATTCAGCTACTCATAGGCTCCAGAAAAGTCCTTAATGTTTCTTCAAGATTTATTCATCTATTGGTGTATCCATTGACAGGAATTTTGAATGCTTCCTATGTCAAATAAATTGTAGTTACTTAAAAGTAATGTGTGAAAATATATTATAGCTAAGAAGACAGCTATTAGACCATTTATTTTCCATTCCTTTTGTGAGGAAATGTATTCCTCTGAGCTTGTTTGATTTGGGTATGTATTCGTAAAGTAAATATTGTTTTGGTGGCTTCCTGTTTAATGTCAGGCTAGTCAACTGACCCGACCGTAGAAATCTTCCAGTTGTGTTAAAAGTTCCTTTAGATGGATTTTAATGTAAATGCTTTCAATATTTGATATGTAAAAACTCACTACCTCCTATATTCACATTTTTATAGCATTTTGCTTTTATACTTTCTAAGAGACTGGAACTACTTTATATTACAAATAATAATATTACTTTTAAGTAATGATACTATGCCCCATTTAAGTCAGCATTTAACATATGACACATTCATTTTCAGATAGAAATTAAATTAGCTATTCTGGTTTCCTGTTGTTGGGGGGTTATTTATTGCTTTTCCTCCCATAGCTGCAAAATTAAGTTCCACCAAGTCTATCACCCTTCCTCCATCTGGACCCGAAAGCCCTGCCTGTCCTGCTGTCCCAGGGGACAAGCGTGGCTGCCACTCGTCTGCTGCGTTCTATGTCCTGGTCCTCCCCACTGCTGCCACTCAGCTGCGAGGAGTCTCTTCTGTTGGCTTCCTTCCTGCATCATCATTCTTTAGGCATGAATGCAGGCCCAAAGCATAAGCGGCATGCTGTAATATCTGCCATCTTCTATATATTATAAAAAGAGCGGGCATCCTCTGCTGACTCCACTCCTGCCCCAGCTCTGCCGATCTCTCTGTTCCCCGTTAAGGCAGAACTCCAAACCTGTTTTCTGTTTCCTTCACTGCTGGGTTTTTTTACTTCAATTTGTTGCTGCTTTGATTCTCTCATAGAAACTCACAGAACTCCCTCTTGAACAGTTATGCTTTTTTCTCTACCCACTACACACACACACACACACACACACACACACACACACACACATACTCTCCCAACTTCAGTAAGGTCACAACCACCTCTGCCATATCCAGTGTAAAACACTCAGTCCTCATCTAGCTTGATGTCGCATCAGTGTTTGGCACAGCACTCATGGGTCTGCATTTAGCCCTGTTTCTTGGCTGCCTCTTTTCTCTTCATTGCTGCATTTGCCTGCTCTTCTTGACAGGCACTCCCACTTGTTTCTAGCTCCCTTCGATACTCATCCTTATGTCCTCGGCCACCTCATCTCGGAGCTGAAAACTCCCCAAATTGTATACCCAGGCAATGGCAAGTAAAATCCATCTTTATTTCTCACTGGGACAAATAAGCAATGAGAAAAGAAGTGTTTAGCCCCTTGCTCGCTTTCTTGTTTCTGTATTCAGCCCTTCATCCTGTCTGCTCTCCTTGGGACCAAATAGGATGTTGATTTGTTCATTCATTTGGCAAATACATATGGAGCAATATGAGCAAGCTCTATGTTGTCTGTTCATAATCTAGGTCCCTGATAGCTTCTGGTCTCTGCCCTTGTTTTTCCTGCTTCTCTTTTGGCAGTGAGGGTTGGTGGTGGTGGTGGTCATTCATTCCCAGTATATTTTAATGATCCTGTAAATTCATATCTCCAACCCAAAGTTCCTCCTAATGCTGCAGTTTAAAACTCTACCTTCAAGATTGCTATACCTGCAAGAGATATTCAGATCCAACATCACAATTTAAATGGTATTTTGTTAGAAAAACAAACAACAAAAACAGACTTTGATGTCCTTCTTGCCTGTCAGAGATGAGTCATTCTATGTTCCTCCTCTTCCCTGTAACTGGTCATCTTAGCTCTACATCTTCTAACACTGCCTCGTCATGTATTTGCCTCAATCATTCATTCACCAAGGCTCTCCCGGCCTCTGATCTTGGATTCCTCCCATTCTTGCCCCGCGTATCTGCCAGCACAATCCACTTAAGCTGAGATCTGCATGCTTCACTCCATCAAATGTAGTCATTGAGGATTCTCCACCTCCCACGGAATAGAGCTCACTTTTCTTTCGCTGTAACTTTTCTTTCACAACCTTTGAAGCCTCATCAGCTCTCCTGCAAAGCTCTTGACTTGTAGGTTTGCAGAATGACTTGCAGATGTGCGAAGCTGATCTGCTGTCTCAGATCTCCTAATCTTTGCATATATTTCCAAAACTTGAAATTCTTGGCCTTAATCCTGCGTGTCCTGTGAATATGTCTTTTTCCATCCCAACTTGGATGAAATTATACTCTCTTTAATGCCCCCTAAGCTCTGATGATACAGGTCTTCTCTGTTATAATACTTTTATAGCTCTTCATTTATTTTTGTGTATTTCATGTAGTGTCATGGTTTTTCTGTACATCTGCCTACCCCACTGGAAACAGAAATTCGTGGATTAATAATCTCACAGTTCTAGTCTTTTAATTTTTACTTCACCATTTTTAAGAACAGGGAATATCTGATGCGTACTATCCTTTTAGTATGTACTATCCTTTTAGAAACTGTAAAAGTTTAAATTACAAGATAAAACTTTTTCTACACTATAACATCTATTTTTCCTAATGTTGGTTACTCACTTTTCATTTCTTCAAGGTATATCTAAAATTGAAATATTATTCACATATCATAAAATTTACCTTTTTAAAGTAAACAATTTAGTGTTTTCAGAATAGTCACACAGTTGAACAACCATCATCAATAATTCCAGAACATTTTCATTGCCTTCAAAAGAAAACCCAACCCCATTAGCAGACAATCCCCATTGTCATTACCCATGTCAACAAATTTACTTTATGTCCTATTCCAGATAATTAATATATGTGGAATTATATGGTGTATGGCCTTTTATACCTGGTTTCTTTCATGTAATATTTTAAAGTTTCATCCATGTTATAACATGTATAATTCCCTTTTATGAATAAATAATATTTCATCACAAATGGATATACCATATTTTATTTTCTCATTCTTCAATAAACAGACATTGTGATCATTTCTACTTTTTGGTTATTATGAATAATGTTCCTCTGAACACTCATGTACAAGTTTTTGTGTGGATATATATAACTGCACTGTTTTGCATTCCCTTAAATAACATATGAGGGTTCCAATTTGTCTATATTTTCATCAACACTATTTGTTATCATTTTATTATATTAGTATGAAATACTATCTCATTTGTATAGGATTTGATATTATCCTCTCATAAAAAGGCTATAAAGACTTCCATTTTAGCTAAAATCTGTGAACAAATGTATCATTTTATATTGAGCTGAAATAAAAGGGAGTCAAGTATCTCAAAAGACAGACTATCCATTTTCTTTTCTATATATTGTTAGTGTTTCATAAGGCTTACCATATTTTAAATTTTTTCTTATTCTTCCTAACATTCTCTATTGTATCCTATTTTTTTTGCAATGTAAGTCCCTCTAATGAAAACTTCTTAATTAAGATTTGACTCATGGTAATTTTGAGGAAAAAATACTGCCTAGCTCCCATCTTCCCATCCATCCTATTCATGTTACTTGACTTTGTAGGAGTAAGGATAGGAATAACACTTATCTGTAGTCCCTTGTGACTCTGTAGACTTTTTTTTTTTGTATTCTTAACCAGTCTTTCCTAATAAGTAGTTCTGACCTTATTTTGCCTAGACTTAACATCCTTAATTTAATGTTATTTGGAAACTTAGTACACTATAAATTCTTTTCTTCTGCCCATCATGGTGTGAAGTATTTGCAGTACATTTTAGAAATTGGATAGCTGGATTGGAACGTGTGGCAGGATGGGGTGACATTTGTTATAGCAGCTGTTTGTACCTTTATGCACACATTCGAGTCATATAAATGAGGTGACTATGACTGTGGTCAGCACTCCAGTCCCTAGATAAGGAGAGAATTATTCCAGTTTAACCACAAAACAATTAAGAGAATGATTTTCCCAGATGGATTCCTCAGGCTGATAAGATACGGCCAGATGGCTGGAGCCATTTTCTGCAGTGTTAGAGCTTTTGAGAGACGTCTGTTGTCATATCCACACATATCCTGATGGAGTGGTTGCTTGTTTTTTTCTTGCTTATGTAAATATTCATCCAAAGACCTTGTGTTCATACACGTTAAGCAGTTCTCAATTTGTTTGTAGGCTTTTTGCTCAGTTATTGACTGAATGTTTCTTTCATTTATTCATTCACTGTTTATTCATCCTGGAGCCATAGTGGGCTGCCTGTAATTTTCATTTTTATTAGTATTTAAACACTATCTCCTCAAAGCTTTTTGACCTTTTCTTCAAACCAGCATGTGTTTATACAGTTGCGTGTAACCTAACCATCCGTTTTATATGACCTTACTTTAGACATCCTAGCTTAAATATTATAACTTTGCCTTTATGAGAGTGTAGAGCTGAATAGTCAGTTTAAACAGTGTGCCACGACTCTCAGATATATGTACAACTAAACATTAATCACGATGTAATTAATTTTCCAATTGTTATTTGTGGCCTAGAGTTCAAAGGCAAGAAGCATTCATATTTTCGCCTGTTAGGACAGTGAGAAAAAAGAGTAAATCAAATTAGGTATGTCGGGGAATAAGTCATATGACAGGGTCAATGCTTGGCAGTTGTTAACTTAAATATGTCTCATCCATGGTGGGTCATCTGGGTCATTTTTACCCACCAATACTGACAAATACATTTTGATTACAAAACACTTTGCGTTTTGCAATTTCTTTGTTACGCTGACTTTTCCTAAGAAGGAGATTAACACTCTTAGTTGATTCTAAGAGTGGTATTAACAAGCAACTAATTTCTTCGGCTCAAGTCTTTCTTCCAGTGCAACTAATTTTTTTTTTATATTTTTTATTAAAATCTATCCAAAACCACACAAACTTACAGGCCATTACACAAGCTTACAGACCACAATTAATTGTACCTTTTGCTTTTGACAGTGAGCATTGTAAACAACCACCTACATATAGCAGTGAGTCACAACTATATAAAATTACTATAGTACACAGTGTATGTGTCACTGATTTAAGTTTGGGTTATTAGGTTCTTATTTTTAAGACATCATTATTCCTCTGGATTCCCATTCCCCTCCCCCTTTGCCCTCTTCTTGTTCCCTTAAACCCTTTGTCTATTAGCTTATATGTAACACTTCGTCTTTTTGTATCCGTTGTTTACCCTTTTCTTTTGTTTGTATTTTACCTTACTAAATAAGGGATACCATGAGGTATTCCAGCTTGCCAGACTGGTTTATTTTGCTCAACATTTTATATTCCAGGTCAATCCATTTTCCTATAAATGACTCTAGTTTGTCATTCTATATAGCTGAATAGTATTCCATTATATATAGATATCACATTTTGTTTATTCAGCTATCCATTGATGGGTATACTCCAGACACACTGAAATATATGATCTTTGACAAAGGATCCAAATACATACATTGGGGGAGAGATAGCCTATTCAACAAACGGTGTTGGGAATTTGTTGCTTGCATTTCTAATGAAATTTCACTTATCTTTTGCTATGAGAGCTCTGTTAATGGACCGTATAAAATAGTCTTCCCCTCTGCCCTCCCCTCCAGGGATGTTATGATTATCCAACTAACAATTTGAGGAAGTTTATTTTTTCTCAGATATATGAAGAGAAGTAATGGGTAAGGATTTGTGTTTTAGAAACTGTAATTACAAGTAATGAAGTGCAGTGAAAATCCCATTTGTCCTGTAGTGTTGCCATGAAGGAATTTATCACGGCTGCAAGTAGTAGTTAAACTTATGAAGTCTAGAGCTCACAGGTACATCTATAAATGAAAGGTTGTATTCAGTGTTCCTGCCTTTACTGCATCATTTGTTTCAATGTGCATGTGTAATCCACCACATACTCAGTCTGTAAACTTCAGCAGAGCATAGCCTTGGACTTGGAGGATATGGTTTCATGGTTCCACATTTTCTCTAATCTTTCAATTTGCTTTGATTTGAATGATCTTTGGGATAGCATACTTTTAGAAAACTGTTTTCTTTCAGTGCCAGTTGTATTTAATTTCCCTGTGGAAGCAGAAACAGCCTGGCCACCAATTAATAAATTCAATGAGTTCCACAGGTCCTCCTCAATATGATATGTCATGATATTACTTTCAGCAACTTTGGGAGTCAAAGATTTAATGTTCCCCTCTCTCATCTTATTGACTTTATTATCCTTTGGTTGACTTTTTGGTCCTTTTATTAATATTTTAATAATAATTCTTAGTATTAGAATGATTTTAGAATCCTAATTTTGGAAGTCCTACTTCTTAGGAACCAAGACTGGATCTTTCAAACCAAATGCCTGCCTGTGATCTTGGTTAAATTGTAGATCCATGGAAAGTCTCAGTTTTCTCATAAAAAAATGGATAATAATAAAATAGAAAAGGCTCCTTATTTGAGCAAGTTTGACATGGAAAAAAAAATCAACTTAAGATGAATCCACTTGAAGTAGCTTAAAATTTGTATAGCGAGTTTGGAAATTCATATTTAAATATTCAAACTATGTTACGTGAAAATGAATTCATCTTAATTCATAGCTAACACCTCAAAGCTACGTTGTTTCTTAGCATAAATAAATAATGAATCAGGTGTTAATTTTTTGCATAATTTTCTTGGGATAAAATTATATGATAGCATGATAGGTAACTTTCATCTGAGACGTTGGGTTTAAAGCAGGATTATAACCTTTTGATATTTAAATCATTCTTTTTAAAAAACGTATCTTGTCAATAGTTTGCTGATTTTCTCTTCTTCAGTTGTTAGCTACTCTGATTTCTGCCAGATCCTCATTTGTCAAGGCTTTTGCCTAATTTGAACAGTATTCCAGTCTACTTTTTAAAAAATCAACTTCATGAAATCTGCATCTTTACAAGATTTATAGTTGTGCTATAAGGTTGGGCTTCACTGTGTTACTGGATACCTGAAAAAATTAACAAGAAACTGAGGGACAAAACATTTGACTGTTGCACTGGGATAAATGCTAGCAGGAAGTGACAGTGATGTTTGAGTGGTTTGATTTGTTGGTGGCTATTTCATGTGATAGTGACCTTCACTCTCATTTTAACCACTACAACAGAGTGAATAAATACTAATATAAGGCCTTACTAATTTACCTAATCATATTATTGAGAAAACTAAATCTGAGTGTCTTCATTACTTTTCTTGTTGCTGAGACAAAATACCCAACACCCAAAGTTAAAGAAGGAAAGATTTATTTAGCTTACAGTTTGTAGAGATTTCAGTCCACAATCGGCTAGATCCAAGGCAGTGTGGCATGGCGGACAGGCAGAAAGCAGCAAGGCAGGTGAGGGATAGACAAGCCTCTTTATGTCCCTTATATCTTATGTAGTGTACCTGACCTTAGGGTGGGTAGCATTTCCATCCTTAATCCTAGCCCCCTTACTCCCAACATCACATCCTTGATCCCAGCAGAACTGTGCCAAACCAATCAGAGGAGTAATTTAGTAATCACGCGCTCTAGATCCAGCCCAACGTGAGACTATATGAGGCTTTAGGGGGACATCTAGAAACGAACCGTGACACTGAGAATGTATCTAAGACGTTTAGCATGGTATCTGGAATGTATTCCTGAAGCCATACATATTAGTGATGGTTTATTAATTTGTGAGAGTTTACATATCTTCTCTAAGGAAGGCAGCTGACCATAAACAAGTCTTACGTGTACTAGCTTAAGAGAATGGAGTTAACCATCCAGCAATTCACAACTGTTTAGGCTTAAATGAATCATTCTTTTTATTTATGTAACTCACCCCAGTTTACTACCACAAACCAACTGGTAGAAAAAAATATCTTTTAGAAATTCTGTAGCTCAATCATTAAGGCTCCTTTTCTCCTCAAAGGGAAGAGGCATGTGGTGAAATGTTTTAGGATTCTAAGTCAGAGGTTCAGGAAGAGAGTGATTTGGGGCTAAATTGGTAATCGAATGAAAAATCAAGATGCTATGCCAGCTGTAATTTCTTTTAGCAACTTTGCCTCCTTTCTCTCTTCTACTTCAGAACAGTCTTTTTTGAGCTAAGATATAAATCAGAAGTGAAATTAATCATTGTGATATTTAATCACTATGATTTTTGTTAGATGCTATGGAGAAGACCACAGACACAAGAAAGGGTAATGATAAGAAAAATAAAAAATTGAGACCAAGAGCGTGCAGGCTCAGATCCTGGACTAGCAGTCAAAATGACCTTGATAACAAATTAATTAAAACTTAGGTGATTATTTCTGCAGTTTGACCACTCTCTGTGTCTTTACTCCCACCCTTAACTTTATTTTAAAGAAAGAAGTTACCTGATCAGTTGATATTTTAATCATCTGGTCCAAGTGCCACTCAAAACTTTTGTGCATAAGATCCACCTGGAAATGTTGCTACAATGAAGGTTCTGACTCAGTAGGTCTGAGGAGGGTTGGGGTGGGCGGGTTTCTGATGAGCTTCCTTAAAAAGGTGGATACTGCCAGCCATGGGCCAAGGCCAGCACTCTGAGGAGGCTGAGAATAGAGTATTCCCAGGAATGTCAGGCTTTTTTGATGAGTAAAAGGATTGGATGTATCACTTTCTACTTATCAACATTACTTTGCAATATGTCAGAAAATGAAACTACAATAGTCTTCCTAGCACTACTTGGGCTTGCAAAGGCAAGCTAATTACTCTATTTCTGCCCTCTCAAGGACTTTTCAAAATGATAATGTTCTACTTTCTTTTTGGTTATTAACAGTAAGCTGCGTCATCTTTTTGGGTATTAACAGTAAGCAGTGGCAATCTAAGTTGGTACAGCAACTCTGGGAAACCTTTTGGCAAAAAAACACTAAAGCTGAACAAATACAAAGCCAATGACTCAGTAATTTCATTCCCAGGTACATGTGTAAAGGATATGTGAACAACGGAAAGTCACATATATGAATACCTTCCATTAAACACTCATGAATGTCAAAGCTGACAACAAACCAAATGTCAATAAACAAAGAATGGATAAACAAGTTGTGTTTCATTCACTCAGTGACTGTACTCACAAATGAATGTAGGCGAGCAACTGCTACATGCAACAATGTGGGTAAATCTCATAAACATAATGTTCAGCAAAAGAAGCCAGACATAAAAATTACACATTGCATAATTCTCTTTATATGAGAATCAAAAACAGGCAGAATGTTAGAAAAGTTACTTAGAGAAGAGAGAGGAGTGAATGCCAGGGCATTGGGAGGGTTTCCTGGGTACCAGAAATGAACTATTCCCAATCTGAATGTGTGCTTACTTAGGTGCGTTCATTTCATAAAAAATCACAGAGTTTATACTTACATATATGTGAGAATAGCACACAGACTTTCCTGTATGTATATTTTTTCAATAAAAAGTAAAATATATGGAGTTGAACTATTTAAGGTTTTTGTGTTTTCAATATCAGCTATTAAAGTTTTTTTCTCCTTTAGCAAAGAAATAAGAATTTTCTTGGTTTCATTCCTTTGTCTTGCATAACTGAAATCTGAATCATAACTTAAATGCATTTTTATGACACCTGCGAAATGCATTTCTATTACTATTTTACTGTCCTAGGTTTTGCCTTTTGCACAGTAAATCCATTCTGTATTCTTTTTAGAGTTCTGATTTTATGTTGTATTTTTTGTTATTTTTCCATTTGTGTTTTATGTTTCATTGGAGTTCTGCCAATAATCTCATTTGACCTTAAGACAAATGCATTATCAAACATTAAACAAAGACCTGTAGCCCTGGGTCTGAAGTACGACCTCACTGCATCTAGCATTTAAGGAAACAGAAGTCTCTTGTGAACCACGGGACACTTGCTTCTTGAAGATGTGAGGCTTACGGATGCTCTTTGAAAAGAACCCGGATGATGGGCGTAGAAAAGAAGCTTCCCCTATCAGCAGTGAAAAACTGCTGTTCACTACAGTGTGCTGTGGGGAGCTTCATACACCCAGGTGACTCCTGACAGCCTAGTGGGAATGGTTTCCAAAAGACTAGGCTTCCAGGATCATCAGGTAAGGAGTCAGGCTTCAGATCTTACTGTGTGTTCTGCTGAGCTCCAATTGACTTTTCTATAAAAACGGAAATAAAAACAACTACACCATAAAACCATTGCAAGGATTTAAATTACACAGACATATAAATGTTTCTAACAAAGTATTTAACTCGTAGCTTTCAATGACCACCTTAGGCAATTTGTTTCATTCCCTAAATTTTTCAGCTATAAAATAAGGAGATTGATTCCTACTGATGGCCTCTCCAGCTATTTCATTTACAACTTTTCTAGCTAACACATGTTTTAAAAAGTCAGATTGAACTGGTTAGAATCAAAAGTAGCCAGATATGCATTTCTTTAGAAACATTATAATTACATCCAAGTCTTCAGCAGAAGTTTGCCAATTGTGTGGCACTTTGCATATAAGAAAAAATGCACAATTAATACAAGGTAAAAATTTATGTTACTACACTGTTTTTTTTTAATAATAGATCGAATATCTTCATTCCCATCAATGACATTTACAAATGGCATTAAATTCTTACCCTATTTGGAATACAAGCTTCATCTGCAAAATCCAAAGAGAAAAAATGGTATGAAAATATAAATGAATCTGCTATGTACTCATGAAATAAATGTCTCATGGTCTCTCACCTCCAAAGTCAGATTGTTGTATCAAATATCAAGATTGCAAACTATTACAATGAAAAAGAAAAGAAAGCTAGGTGTCCATGAACCTTTCTGTCTCTTCTCACAGTGGTAGGAGGTCGTCCCACATGCTGAGAAGACCAAAGAGTCTGTGCGCCAATGGCCAGACTGCAGGGGGGCCCGAGATACAAAGTGAAAAAAAGCTGGCATGTAGCTCAGTGCAGAGGCCCAGGGTTGAATCCCCAGTCATGAAAAAATATATATATATATGTGTGTGTGTGTGTGTCAGTTTTCTACAACTGAGCCCCTAAATCTAGAACTTAGTGCTTTCTATGGGTACAGCTGTCTCTGCAAAGCTAACACTATGACCATGAGCCCTGCCGGCCCCACAAGAGACCAGGGTAGTGTGGCAAACACAGGCACAGCAGAGTGCAGTTCATGAAGGAGCTGCCCTCCCCAGGCCACCCCGGAAAGCATGCCCTGTAAATAAGAAGATGCTTTTAAATGCCTGAAAATATTCATTGTAAATACTAATTGCTTTATATTCTGACCTAGAGTGTTTGTTTAGCCTGTGTCTATAACTATTTATGTACTAACAGGGAAAATATCAACTTAGTTCCTGCCCAGATTATCATTTCATCATTTTTGGTAATCATTAAAAAAAAAATGTTGGGGAGGTTTCTCTCTTAGCCTCAAAAACTTAGTATATTTCTTCACAAATAAAGTTCTTAGAAAAGTCTACAAAATAGTGTTTTTTTCCTTATTGAAATTAATACAGGATCAGTTCTCTGAAATTTCAAGGCAGTAAAGTTTCAAATTGAAAAATTGCCTCACAAATCTCCAAGTCCAAAATTGGAAAAAAAAAAAAAAAAGTAAGTTATATAAGAGTGCAGGACTATTCACCATGTGGTATTCAAGACAAAATTAGGTGAAAGAATGAGTTTCTGGGCACAAACAACAGATTATTCCCTACAGATCAGAACCCAGTTGTGAAGTATAAGGACTTTATTAAGTTACCCTATTAAGCAAATCCACTTGGTGTCAGGCAGGAATAACAACCATAGGCGGACTTGAGGACACAAAATTTTTAATTTAGTTGTTTATACTCTCAATGGGCCACAAAAGACTCAAAGCATCTAAACAAAAGGACAATTACTTTTTAGGAATCTAGCACCTAATACATTTGCATCTAGTACTGTGGCTGAGTATAAAAAGTGCAAGAAGGAGTCCAGTGAATACCTCACATATGTGATCTCTGTAAAGAGTTAAATGCTTTTTGCATTTGAAAAATGCCAAGAGTTGAAATAACGGAGAGGGAGAGGCGGCTTATGTTAAAAGGTACTCCATGGTAAGTCTCCCTCCAGCAGCAACAGCTCCTGGGGTATACGCATGGGCTAGCTTTAGCTTATTGCTTTGTCATACTTTGCCCACTTCACTCAATCTTTTTCTTGCTCCTCTTCTCTCTTGCTTTCTGTTCTCCCAATAAAGATTTATTTTAGAGTATAGAGTAATTAATTTAGTATCTTCAGTCTCTGTGGTTTTCTTTCATAAATTAGAACTGTTACAGATATTTGACGTAGTTGTAACTGCAAAAAATTAATTCAAACAGACATTTTTTGTAATGTAGTACAAACAGGGAAATACTGCCATTCCTTAGCCAAGTTGGTGGCTGTCTTACAATTTTTTAAATTTCTACTTATGGAAAGTGCAAATACAGTTTCTGTAAGAGGTGCCTTGCTCAATCTGTGTCCACTCCCTGGACTCTTTCTACACTCCCTCGCATATAGATAGGCTCACACTGCTCCTGCGATCATGGTGTCATTTACTGGCAGAGAGCAGCCGTTTGGGGCCATGTATGGCTTATTTCTTTGAGTCATGATTTATTAGTTCCATAACCATTTTATCACTATGAAACTGCCTTCTTTAAAATCATGTTTACATTCCAAAGATTTTGAAGAAGGTGCTCACCATATAGACCATTCCTTCCAAGTCCTTGCTGCTTTGTAGTTTATGAACAAAAATCAATGGCTCATCTATTTCATCGGTTTTTAACCAGCGTGCAGGGATAAAATTGCTTTTAAGAAATATAGATGAAGATGTCTGAATGAAGCCTGGACTCAGATTATTTTTTTATTTTTAAAAGTGCGTATTTGAGGTACATAATGATTACATTCACTGTGGGGAGTAGGTACATTCTTTTTACTTCCCCTTCTCCTCCTTTTCTCCCCTCGCCCCTCCCTCCCTCCATCTCTCGGTCCCTTTCCCCTTTGCAAAAATTCTCTCTTTCAACTTCCTTTTGCTCCTGAGCAAGATGATGCTACTGAGCTTGTAGGGTTCAGACTCTCAGAGCTACTGCTCATCTGTCTTTGCCGACTGCAATGCTGTGTAATGGGTTAAGGGAACCTCTCACCAGCCTGCCTGGCTTCAGCTCCTAGGGGCCACTTCTACTCGTGTGACAGGAGGCAAAGTACTCAAACACTGAGCAGGTGTATGTGTGACCACAGAATGTACATCAAGGAACTGCTGAAAGAATGACTGGAATTGATGCCTGTCAAGCAGCTAGAACAGTGTCTAGCACACAGCATAGAGTACATAAGTAAATTAAGAAATATTTGATTCTCACTTCTGGCATTCAAAATTTTTTAATTTGTAAATTTCTACCAAAAGATAAGGAGAGACCCATTATTTGTGATGCATGCGTTTTAAAGTGGTTAACAAGTTGGTGCTCCTAAATACTGGACTAGAACTTTCTACTGTTCTGTTGTTTCATCATCCCCATCATCACCCAGGATGTGCTTAGGGAAACTCAATGAATGATTATACTATTTCATTACAATTTGATTATTTATACCCTTACTTAACTCAAAAAGGATTTGGGGCAATAGTCTTACAAAATATATACAATATAACTAGTTAAAAGTTAATAAAATCAGAGCAAATGATAAACGAATGTGGGAAGACAGATTAGCCTTTCCAGTTTGGCTCCCCAAGAGGTCCCTTATTAGGTACTGTGCTCTTTCAGCCCCAGCCCACATCATTCAGGCCTAAATGTGTCCCAGAGTGACAGTTTACATTACATGTGCAATAGCCCTCTTGTTAATGTAAGGAGGAGGAGGAGGAAGACTTTTACTGTTACTATTTTTATAAGCAGAAAAAATGTAAGTGTTAGAAAATGAGGCATGTTGCTCTCATTTCTTTTATAGGTCAGTGACAATGAAATATCAATATTCAGATTTTTTGCTTTCCCCGAAAATGTCTTAATTTATATCATATTAGGCAAAATAGAAATTCATTGAAAATACTTGCTAGCCACTAGTGCCCTATGAAAGATAACTTTATATTTAACGTCCCCAAAATGAGCCTAAAATATATGCCAGATATTGGTTGCACTTATTTACATTGCTACGATTCAGTTTTATCAAAGTATGCCACTGTGTGTGGTCAGCTCTTCGGTCTATAAAAGGAGACTCATGAGAAGTTGAGAAGCTGGCCTAGCGTTCACCCACAATCTTCTCTGGACATCCTTCCCCTGCTGTCAAACACCTGTCATGGGCATGACCCCACCACTGGACATGCCGGGCTCCCAGCTGGCTGGCTGGATGGCAGGCAACCGGTTAGCCTGCATTCCCTGAGCAGCTGGAGAATGTGCGGTGTTTTTGTGGGCTAATCCACTAAGACATAAGAAAGACAAAATAACTGTCAAGTTTAAATGCGTTAGAAAGTCATTTAGCGCTCCAATACTGTTAGCTTCAGGCTGGATTGTGGAAACATTTCATTCTCTGTGTCAGAGGAGGCAGGTTGGTAATGTTGCACGTCAGTCGCTGACAGCATTAAACCATTCTGCATTGTCTTGGTTGGTCAATCTATTCCATGACAAGAAATTTCCAAGGATCTTTTAAGTTATGACACCCTCCAAAGCTTCCTGAGGAAATACTTGTATGAGTCTATATATACACAAAGGCTCTTTTCCATACATAATACTTGTCTAAATCCCATTGAAAGTAATATGTTGGCAGGAAAAAAGAGAATTATGAGGTATTTTAGTCTATTTTGTGTTGCTATCAGAATACCATAGACTGGGTAATTTAGAAAGCACAAAAATCTACTTGGCTCACAGTGCTAGAGGCTGGGAAATCTAAGAGTGAGAACCAGAGCAAAAGTGCCAGAGAAAGAGACAAAGGGAGAAATTAGGCTGAACTCATTAATTATTTTGTGAGAGCTGAACCCTCAAGACTTAATCAACTATTAAAGGTCTCACCTCTCAACACTGTTACTCTGGCAATTAAATTTCAACATGTGTGTTGGAGGGTACAATCTCCCTGCTAGTCTAAGTTTGAGTCTTAAATGGAACCCAAACTGACTAATAAGTTTTCAGGTCTCATATCCTTACTAATTCATTCCCATGGGTGGATGATGTTAGAGTGTAGAAATTCCATCTGTGTTTTTTATTCAGCACATAGATAATTATAGCTTTTATTTTTTCCTTTGGCTCATCCTTCTTTGTACATCATTTGCTGCCTTGTAGGATATCCGTTATTACCAGAAACACTGTTCTTTCATTCATTGGCTAGTACATGGCTCTAGACCACATGTTGTGGCCCTGGACCATGTATTATATAGAGAACAACAAAACCCAAAAAAGACTGAAGAGGTAGTAAAAAATTCATGGATTGTATATCTTATCTGAATCACAGTAGTGTCATTAAACTGCTGTGAAAATTCTTATATCTGTATTCTTTTAAAATAAATACTAGCTAGCTCTTTTGTCTCTTGATGATGATAGTTTTGTAGCAAGTTTTGAAGTCAGAAAGTCTGAGTTATTTATTTTTGTTTCTCAAGACTGTTTTTGCTATTTTGCATCCCTTGAGTCTTCACACAAACTTCAGAACCAGCTTGTTAAATTAAAAAAAAATCTGTAGATCTATTTGGGGAGTATTGCCATTTTAATAACACTCAGTCTTTCAATCCATGAAGATGGGATGTCTTTTCATTTACTTAGGTCTTCAATGACCTAATGCTATTTTATTGTTCTCAGTGTATTCCTGTTTCACTTCTTTTATTGTACTTGTCCCTAAGTATTTTATTCCTTTTGATATCGTTATTAATAAGAATGACTTTTAAGTTAATTTCAGCTTGGTGGGTGATAATAAAGTTAATTTTTGTACATTGGTCTTGTATTGAACATTGCCTTACCCATGGATTAAGTACCTCTAGCTTAAAATATTTCCTGATGTTGTCCTACAAAACAATAAAACCAAAATTTCTTGCATTTGTCTTTTTATGGAGTAATCATTTTCCAGGCATCTGTTTTTAAAATGCACACTCAAGGCTAACACATAACTGAATGAACTAAGGTGATTATCTCTAGCCAGCAATCGAAGAGGTGATGGAGGTGGGTGGGAAATGACTAAAGAGAGGGAACTTCACTCTAGGCTGTAGACTATCAATATTGTTGCCTGCCATCCTAGGCTTATCACAGGCTCCCATCTTCCACTGCAGCAAAATGTGGCCATATGATGGGATCATAGCCAATGGAATGAAAATGGTGGTGGCATGTCTCACTCTCACAGGTCTCATCTAGGAGATCTTTCCACTTGATCCTTTGTTCTTCATTTGATCGGACATAACAAGCATGGACATTTTGGAAGCAACATGTTAAAGAGAATGGAGCCAATCCTGAGAGAAGCCTTAATCTCTGAACTTCTCCTCAAAGGAGACCCTCTGTCAGTCAAGAACTCCTGTTTTGGATTTTCTATGAATGAGAAACAAATTTCTACTGTATTTGAACTGTCATACATTTTAAAGTTTATTGACTGTAGCAGTCAAGGGTCTCAAAATAAATATAAAGAGCAAAAAGGGAGTTCAAAAGAAGACTGGTTTTCTCTCCACAAGTCCCTATTTAGCTGTGTACTTTGGACTCCTTCAAGTCTCCCATAAGCATGTAGTTAAGGAGTGGAATTATAAGCATGCACTTTTAAATGTAAGGATTAAACTAAAGACATGAAACATTTTGTATACTTTAATGCTGACTTAAGAAAGATTTTAGGCTTTTACATCTTTCAGGACTGAGCAAATTGACCATATTATCAAGATGTTTAGATTTCTCAGTTTGATTTGCATTGCCAAAAAATCTGTTTACAGAATGCATCGTGGCATTTTTAAGATCTAATTCAATTCTGTACTTGAAAATCTCTGACTGTATTTTTTTTTCTTTTTGGATCAAAGCTTTTCTCAAATATTCCATCTTTTCCAGAACAGTATTTATCACAAAAATTTTTCCTTAGAAATTTCCCTCCAATTTTTAATATATCCATCCTTTGGCTGCATGGACATATGGAGTAAAAGCCCATATTATCCATTTCATATACATACATCTGCCAGAGATAAATAATTTTTTAACACAGAGGACATCTTCTGCAATGACTCTGTGTCGATATGTACTCCTGAAGTGCAGAAAGTACAAAAGGATGTGGCTTTTCTAATCTTACACTTAGAGGAAAAGGATCCATAAATCATATCTTAAAAGGAAATGAAAATAATTGAATGTTTCATCTACACATGGAGACACCAATGAGTAAAAATGTTCCAGTATTTAAACTCTCATTTAGTTTTCTCCAGAGAAAGCACTTGGTAAAATACACATTAAGCACTGGCAAGCTGCACTTCCACAAATCTTTCCTCTAAGGCTATGACACAAGCCCTCAGATTTATTTATTTTACCTTGCAATATGTCCAATAATAACAGTGGTTTTACTGAGTCTTAACCATGTTTAAGGAACTATGTAAAGTACTGTTCACAAATATTTTAATTTATTTCTCACAATGACCCTATAAGGAGGCAGTAATTACTTTCCACTTTCTTGGTGAGAAAATTAAAGCAGAGACAGGTTGAATGACTTGCCAAAAGTTGTATCTAGTATGCTGGAGAGTGGGAGATGTAACAGTCTGTGAAGTCCATCCTCACTATTACTGAAAAATTTATATATTTAAGCTTCTTTCATTAAATGCAAGTTATTTCACCATTTTTACTAACGGTAATATATATTGGGCACTAGAATAATACTAATGCAGGAAATTGAGAGACATAAACTAGTAGTACTTATCCTTATAATAGTACATATATTATATTTGTTCTTATGGTTTTGTTAAATATACTTATAGAACTTATTATAAGCAATATTGCACTTTATTGGTGTGTATACTTATATTAGTACATTAGTGCCATATACTGTGTATAAAACTAAATCAGGGCTTAAATACCAGGAATTTTTAGCAGATTATTACCTATATATAGAAAAAAAATATTGAGTACATCTTAAATGCATACATGTAGATACACAGACTATACTATATTCTAATGTAATACACTAAAATAATAATATAAATATCACAACAAAGTTTAATTAAATAAAATATGAAAACCATCGCTATTTGGTAGTGATTTGGGAAAAATTTAGCACTATTTATGTGAAAAATATAAAATATGACACATATGATTTTTTAAAAATAAACCTCTTGAGGGTAGATCTTCAAAAAATTCACCATTGTTAGTCTAGTATTTAATACACATTTTGAATAAACAAAGAATGTTTCCAAGTAAAATTTCCTTTGGATTAGCTTCACTTTCTAATAAGTGTTTATTATCTAACATATTTGTTATCAGTGGTCTATGTTAATTTATAAATAATTCTAAAGGTCCTAAACTGGTTCTTGAAGCTAGTTTGTGGTCCTATGAAAGTTAAACTTCTGATCTGTAACGATTTTACATTATAAAGGTGATTATCAGATATTTTCTGCATCGTCAAGAGTCAGTGCTAGACTAGTTCATTTCATGCTAGGTGATCATGGTTTCTAAATGAATAGATTTGATGTTAATGAAGTTATCCTGTACAACCTAATATGATAGCTAGAAAGTCATGTTCTAGGGCTGCATGGCCTAGTGTGATAGCTATTAGCTACAGGTGGCCATTGAATTTAAATTATATAGATTAAAATGAACTAAGATGGAAAATTCAGTCAGTTGCACTAGTGCCAACCACAATGAGCAGTGCAGACACAGGTTTCCACTGTCACAAAAAGTACCCCTAGACATACTGCTCTGAAGGAGAGAAAAACTGATAATGTGAATCATTTCTGTTCATAGGTAACTTACAAACCTCCCCTCTGCTGGCACTTTCATTTTGTCTCTATGCTTCTCCACATATTCCACTAATACATGACCCAAGTCCACTGAGCCCCATCTCCTTGTTTCCCTCCTTCTGTGCTGCTGGAGGACGCTATGGCCCTGGGTGAAACAAGGCTAGAGCTAAAGGAAGCCAGAAGGAAAGCCAAACGAGAGGCGCAGGAATGCTCAAACTGTACAACCAGCTGTTGTATGGTCAAGGAATCTGTCCACGATGCAGCACAGATGAGTCATGTAATTCCATAGCTTTTTGTGAATACAATTTTCCTTAAAGAGGGTGTGATAGTACCATGGAGTACTATGTGCCTCATCAGTTTGGTGACTTGTCTAAAATCAAACTTACACATAGACAAGTAAATTAGAAACATCAAATATAAATGGATAAGGCTAAATGCCAAAGCATTAAATAATCATTTAATTTCTGCAGAGGATGGAGTATTTTCCTTGATGCGTTCACCTACAGGACTGGGATTTCTGATGCTCTCTTCTTTTCTGTTCTTTCTTGATTGCTAGGTTTCCAAATTCAGCCACAGTTCTTCCCTAGATACTAGATCCCTGCTCTGAACTTTTCCATCTGGGACTCCTTTCTCAAACCTAATCTAAAAATGACTGATTACATCCTAGTGAGTTTCCAAGGTAATGACACAGTATCAGCTCTGTTTCCAAAAATTTCCAACTTGCATCACAAATGTGTTCATTTTTATCCCCTTCCTGACCCAATTACGACAGGTCACTGCAATTAGATCTCTCTGAGACACCCCTTCTATCTTTCCAGCTACACTTAATGTCTCCTTTTTCAAACAGATTGTAATAAATACTAGATTTCAAAAATTCACAAAGAGAAACAAAAGAAAACGTTGTTTATACTGGTGCAGAAATTATTCACTAGAAGGCAAACCTATGTCTCAAACTCTAGTTTTGGAGAAATACTGCAGGAAAATTGTCTCACATATGCTTTAAATGTTGTTGAAACTGTTAGGATCAAATAACCATTTAACAAAACCTTTCATCTTTCAGCATGCATAAACCCTCAGTTTTATAACTTCTGATTTGTTCACACACTGCATTTAGATACATAAATTTTTATCTTGAGTAGAATTAATGGAGAATACATTCGGGAGCATACCAGCAAGTTATGAATCATTTAGTGAACTGAACAAAAGTAAATATTAAAAATTGTAATTTTTGTGGTATTATGCATTGAACCCAAGGCTTTCATACCGAATCATATCCCCAGCCTTTTTAAAATTTTGATTTTGAGGAAGTGTCTTGCTAAATCATGAAGTTGACCAGGCTAAGCTCAAACTTGCAATCTTTCTGCCTCAGCCTCTTCGTGTGCTGGGATCTCAAGTGTGCACCATCCCATGGTACCTTCTCAGGCTAGTGGTCATCATTCAGCATAAGGTGTGTACAACCCATCATGGGTGTCATCTAAAAAGTGCTCTGAGATTTACTGGAATTATTTAATATATGGATTGGAAATAGGAGAGACACAATATTTTCTACAGGTGAAATATTTATAGTAATGAAAAGCTTGGGAGCATGATATTTTTTCCAGAAAGTAACAGAAAGTTCCGGAAAGTAACAAACTTGACTCAGAGCTAGTACAAGACCTCAGCATGTTTACTGGAATGAATGAATAGATCGGGGAATAGAATGAGTGGAATGAAGTGTGGGAGAAGTCCATACTTCAGGCTGAGGCATCCCTACTGCTAGAGGTCAGACATGTGCAGGACATGTGTATAGATCTTCTGAAGTGTACACGAATGAAAGATTTAGGAACCCCTTCAGAGAGTAATCATCTTAAAGGAAATATAGATTTAGTTTCAACAAATTCAGCCCCATAATAAAGCATTCGTTATTAGAGTTGAGTTTTGGTTCTGAATATAGCCATTTCATACTTGATTCCTTTAGAGAAGACAGATTGTTCTCTGCACCTTCCAGATGCTTTTTTTTTCTTTTCTCTCTAGTAGTGAAAAATCCTTGTGAGGTGATTTGGAGCTAGATTAAGTGCTTTCCTGCTCCTTCTCGCGGACTCAAGGTTAGTGTTGTATACATTCAAAAGAGAAGAGACTGATGTTCACACGAAGGTAACCTTCCAGTTTCTCCTTCATTTTAGGTAATGTCTCTCAATTAAATCAGACATTAGAAGTGCTTAATTTGCATCAAGCTTTAGGGTCACAGTGGAGAGCAAGACAGACACTCTCTTGTTGAGAACAGTCACAGTCTCAGGGAGGAAGAAATCCTCAGAAATAAGTACTACATTAATTATAAAATTACAAGGATTTTTAGCTTGTGATGGGGGAATCTAATCTAATAGGGGTACAGGTAAGGAACATGGCTTGGAGTGGGATTTAAATTATAGCTAAGGGTTCTCAAGTTAATCTGGTAAATAGCCTTCAGGAGCTATTACTGGAGCAACAAAGAACATGTGCAAGCAGACAGCGTATCTACTATGTTTGAAGAACAGGAAAAAGCTAGTGTGCTTATTGCAAATAAAACAGGAGAAACAAGGAGGGTAATGTTGCAGCAGTTGGCAGGGATTAGATCATACAGGGCTCATTCACCCCTGGCGAGGGTTTGAATTTTGTCCTAAGAGCACTGGGCAGCCATCGAGGGTTTTGAATAGGGAGTGATAACGGTTAGAACTGTCTTATTGAACTTCACTGTGGCTGTCTGTTGGTGAATGGATTACAAGGTGGCCCAAATTGATGTGAGCAGTCTGGTGAAGAGGTTATTTGAGTGACTAAACTAAATGACACATGGACTTTGGACTAGAATGGTGGTTCTAAAAGTGTGGTCTATGGGCCCCTTGGCATTCTGGGGATCCTTTTATGGGGCTAAAAATTATTTTCATAGTAACATGAAGACATTACTGGCTCTTTAAGTCATTTTGTATTTGCAATGATGGTATAAAAGCCGTATTTCTGGAGATTGCCAAGGCTGAGACAATAAACTGTGCTCATCATCATTAAATTCTTCATCTCAACATATTATCAGTGAAAAACTGCAAGCTTTCCTTAAGGACATCCTCGATGAAGCAGAAACATTTATTAATTTTATTAACTCTCCCCCCTGTGTACACATCTTTTTAATATTCTGTCTGATAAAGTGATAAAACATTTTGCTGAAGCAACTCAAAGTTGTTACCAGTTTCCCAAAGCAGAAGCTATTTTTCTCATATGCTAGAAAGAGGTCAGATGCTCAGCACTGCGCAGGGCCAAGAGACAGGTATGGGAACGGATGCTGTAAAATTCAACGAGAGCAGATAAAGCTAGTAGCGGCGAATGTGAACACACCTGTGGGTGATTCTGCATCCTTCCAGAGCTGCTGAGATTCCTGGGCCTTCTCATAAAATGGTTATAAATGGGCTCTTGGGGGTGTCCCTGAGAGCCACTGTCAGCTGGGTATGAACTCTAGTGCTCCAGAGCAGGTGTATAATGGATCAGGAGAATGAGTATGCACATCTCCTTCCAACCCTGCAGTCAGGAATGTCAAATTGGTATCTTGAAAACAGACACTATGTCTGTATTTACACCACGTGAATCACAAAACTATCAATCTGGTATTTTTATTTTAAGCCTGGAGAACCAGTTGTTAAATATTTACCAACACACCTGTCTTAGTTTCTTTCTTTGTCACTGAGGTCCAATACCCAAAGTTCACAATTTAAAGGAAGAGAGGTTCATTTCGGCTCACAGTATAATCCATAGTCTGACAGCTCCAAGGCAGAAATGGCGTAGTGGAAAGACCTGGTAGAGGAAAGCTGCTCACATCATGGCAGTCAGGAAGCAGAGAGAGAGAGAGAGAGAGAGAGAGAGAGAGGAGGGAAGGGGAAGAGACATGTACCTGTCCGTGTCACACACCCAGTGACTGGCCTCTGACCAGGCCCCACTTTCTAACAGCAAGTCAACCATGATCCTGTCACAACCCAACACATGAGGCTTTTGGGAGTTGCCCAGATCTAAATCTTTACACCTCTTCTGGTCCAAGGTTCTCTGAATTTTTTCTGCCTCTCAAATTCCCAAGAAAAAGCATTGGCTCTCTATAATACTCCTTGTTTGAAATCATCTTTGTTTGACAAGAGAATTTGAGACCATATGGTTTCTCTCATTTGAGTAATGTGAAGTACGAATGAAGGGCAAAATAAAAGACTGATAAAAAGAAACAAGGAGATAAATCTTTTATGGGAAGGGGTCCAAGAGACTAAGCGTGAGGGAAAGGGGAAGAGAGAGGATGTAAAAAGATTTAAAATGCGTCATGTACATGTACCCCAAATACCTACAATGAATGTAAACATTTTAGTTCATGAACACGAACTGAAAAAACAATAATTATAACAATAGTAATGAAAATGGGGAAAAGGGATCTAGAGTCCAAGGGAAGAAGATAGTTGGGGAGGGGAAAGGTAATAAAAAAGAATCAAGATGTGTTACGTACATGTAGCTACTCCCTAAGATGAATTTAAACTTTGTATGCTATAGACATGTACTAATACAATTTTTTAAAGCTGTCAGTGTTAAATATCTAGCATATACTATGTGATTAATAAGTGTTGACGATTGAATGTTAATTGAGCCAAATGTGGGTCAAAAGAAGGCTAAGAATGTATCTCTTAATGGTCATTTATAGAACATATTCTCTGTCTTGTCCTAACATACATTTTGAATATAGCACTTACATCATTTTGGAGTTATTTATGTTTAAATGCCAAAAATCCAGCCCTTGAGACAAGCAATAAAGTCACTGAGTTCCCTTATTTCCTATTTGCTTTCTTGAAAGTATATTTAGAGGGGAAACTAAATTCTTACTGATTTTTTTCTTAATGATGTATTATTTTAAACGGTTCTAGTCTTGACATTCATTTAGGGCAAAAAAAGGGGCTTAAGAATTCTGATGGAGAGCCTCCATTCAATCATGCCTTACAGAACTTTGTATTTCCTCTAGCCAATACTTGTAACAAAAAGAGCTCATTAATAATCAATTTTCAGCCACCCAAAGATTAATGAGAGAGTTTGTGGAGATATTTGTTATCTCATCTTTGCTTTTCTTTATTCACTTCTTGGATTCCTGCCACAGAATCTTTGCATTATTCATTAGAACTCACACTACTGCATGACTCAGGGAAATAAAGGGCTCTGAAACACAAGATTTTCTTTTACTATTTTTCAGCAGTTCTCCAGAAAGTGATGTTGCAGCAGAAGGAGGTCAAAGCAATTAACTCAAATGAAATGTGTTAATATTTATAGGTTCCAATGATCCATTTACCATAAAGATGGATCTGCTTAACTTTATACACTAACAAGTAGCTCGAAGCACTACTTCAATAAAGTCAATTTAAAAAAAAATCCCAAGAATCTTAAATTTTGTCCACTTTATGAAAGATCAAAACATTCTGAAAGCTAGATAATAACCCCTCTTCTTCCAAAAGGCCTTCAGATCTCACAATATTAAAATGTATTTCCTTAGCAGGTAGTTTGTCATGATGAGTGAATTTTGAGCATGTTTCTTGGAAGATAAACAGTGGAAGATAAACAAAATGTTGGGCTTCAGTTATAGCTGAGCTTTCCAAAAGAAACAAAGTGACTAGTTAATCCTTAGAGCCCTGGAATTTGCTGGAGTGCTAACCAAAAGAAAATTTAGGAGATTGCTGATGTGTCTGTACGTACATGTACTCAAAATCCTGCCTCTCCACTCTGAGGACGAGCAGGACTACTGACCCCCATTCCAGAAGCGTTAAGGTTTCCAAGACATAGTTCCTATTCACAATTGTGTGTGTGTATGTGTGTGTGTGCATGCGTGTGTGTGTGTAGATGAATACGAAGTAAAGAAAAGGAGAGCTGTTAGTATCACTGTTCTTTTTAACACTCAGAGGTAAGGACTCAAAGTCTGTGACTCTTTTCCAGATAGTTTCCAAAGGGCTGTGATAAAAATCGACATGGGCTCCTCTACTCCACGGAAGAACAGAGGCAGTCTAATGAGGAAGATTTTTTTTTTTTCTTTTTGGTTTGGCGATGGTGACAGCAGCTTTCCAGTTTGAAGGTTCAACTTAAATTTACTGTGACTTAATTGGTCTTTCAGCCTCTACACTAATTGTACTTGTGGATGTGTGTGTAGTTTTCAGTGATCTCTCAGGCTACTGGAAAATACCTAGCCCCACACACAAAAGCACACAATGAGCATTCAATTTTGTTAAGTTTACAATGCAGCATCTGAGAAAATACATAAAATATAGTCTGGGCGCAGAAGGGAAATCTAACTCCCCAAAGCCATTCTTGATTATTAGCCTTTATCTGAATCAGAATCGTGTTGCCCTTTGACCTCTCACATCTACAGCAGACCTGTTTCTGACGTCACTGGGATTAGCGGAAAAGCTCTTCTCTTGGCTCTGGGTTGAAGAGCACAGGAAAATAGGAGCTGAAAGAAGGATACCAAGACATATAGGCAAAATTATTGAAGGGCTCATTAATATTCTGTGTTCCCTGAAGGATCGTTTCCAGATCAATGTTTGGGAGAGTTTCACATTCCCATATCCCAGAACTTTTCATGTGTTCCCACTGCACCTCTTACTGTCAGCCCAGCTTCTGGCTGTGGTTCTGTTATTCATAGTGGGTTTCTCCAAATGCCTCTGCAGCATTTAAAGACCAGTGGGTTGGATCCTCTGTTTCTTTTCTGAGTTTTGGCTTATTCTTGTTGAATTCTTAAAACACTTCAGGTTCTAGTCCCCAAGCTTTGCCATACTGACTGGGCACCCTGGTCAACCCCATTCTGGTTATAATGCAGTGATGTATTTAAAAAGGATGCAACTGAATAAGATTGATAGTAGACGGTATACACACCTTTTACTTTCAAATGAAAACCATCTTACTGATGTACTTGTTCAAAACCTACATTTATTTTGGCTAAAATATCCTAGTTCCTCTGGAGAAAAATGCTAACAAAAGTTATCTGAGATACGAATATAGTTTTCTCTGCCTTTTGAGCAATTCAAAATAATTTATTGAAGTTTGTGATAAAATAACAATGTGAATAAAAGTAGTTAAAATAGTGTAAGTATTCTACACATGTTTACGATTGTTATTTTTAAGTAAAGCTCAAAATAAAGCAACTATAGATCAGATCTATAGTTGACTCAGATGTCTGCAGGAGGTAGTTTTACCATTTCATAAAGTTTCAGATTTTAATGTCTCAATTAGGAAATACCTTCATTAATGCTCTACAAAGAGCAGCATCAAATAGGATAAAATGTATTTATCTTATTTTCTAGTTTTGACAATATACTGAAAATACCTGAAAGAATACTAAAGATTTGATGGAGCATTTTATACTTTTAGAATCTCCCTTTGTATACGTCGTGTAAAACCAGTGTCCTTTTAATTAACATTGTCTCTTGGGGAGAACATAAGTGTGGTGGACTTATTATTGTGGTCACCTAGAGCTGGAATGCCCAGCTGGACTGGGTTGGTGTGGTTCTCGGTGTAGAAGATCCACCTGAGGATTGCTGCCGACACAACATAAAGAACGGGAGCAGAAGACAGTTGCCAGCTGTTTCCCAGGAGAAGCTCTGTTGTGGCTGGTTCTCCTGAAGGGAACTCGGCTGTTCTCGTCACAGAAGGAGCTCAGGGCCTTGTTCTCTTCAAGGATGGCTGCTGTTGCTTCAGGGGAGCTCTGGTCTTCATCTATGCTGTGAGCATCATATCCGGGTTCCAGTATAGATTTCTTCAGCCATTTGGTGTAGACACGGATGTATATGGAACATTGCTGTGGGCCCTTGACTGGATCTTTTGGGTCTTTAGTGCATAGACAGACATTTAGCACTCTTCTTGCATTTGGCTTATGAGTGAGTGTTGTATCTTGTAAACATCGTGTATTAAATATTCTCTTTTGCAAACCATTGACTCTAGAAAGGTAAAACTACTACAATAAGGTTAGAGAGCCATCTAAAATAGTCACATGGAAAAAAAATAAAATAGTCACATGGAAACTATCAGGAAGAATAACATGTAATTTACTTAGCAAAAAGAACTTGAATTTTTCCTAATTGTAGAAGATAGGAAAGTTAGGTAAGTGGATAGATGTGGGGCTTGTGTGCGATTCATATAAGTCCATGGAGACAAATTTGAATGTTCTTTAATATAAAAGCCAGTTGAACTTACTAAACATTTTGAAAATGTTGTAATTTTCTGACTCGTTTAGGATGTAAGGATCATATCACTTTGTAAAGAATTTAATTTGGAATCCATGTGGGAATGGGAGTCAATACATTTATTTTTAGTTCTAGACGGTATATTCTTAAATGAAAATAGTTATCACTGAAAAAAATGCTCATAACTATGTATTTTTTCCTAAACATAAGTGTACAAATATGCTGAAATCAAAGTCACATCAGAAAAACTGACCCCAAATAATTTGTTGGAAGTTCCTGTATACTCTGAACTCATGGAACTCTAGCTCTGGCTGGAGACTTTGTAAATAAATCTTGCACAGCATCATGGATGAGAGGTTAGAGGCTATTTAGTATAAATAAGCAGAAACAGAGCTTGTACTTGACATACTATATTACAGAAGACTTTCCCCAAGGTTTTCAAGAATCAGAATTCATAATAAAGCCAAATATAACCCTGAAAGTCTAATGGGTAGATGAAAATTATCATCAATTTTATGACAGTTTTAAGTAACTACATTGGGACCGTTTGAATCATCCTTATGATGCTTACTCTGGGGATATTCTCACAATTTTAATTCCAAATTTGGGATATCACTGAACTTTTTAAGGGGAAAAGTAACTGCCAACTGTGTGTGAAGCACAGCAGAAAGCTTTTTATTTATATCTCTCATAATAACCAACAAGACACAAGTTTTCTCCTCAATTTACAGATGAAGACTTTGAGATTCAAGTTGCAGGAACTAAATCTGTGGAGAGTTCTCAAATATCTCTCATTTTTTATTCATCTGTTTATTTATCTTAAAGAAGCAAATAAACTTATGCTTCATTCATTGAAAAAGATATGTTTATCTATTACAGATCAAAGGAGAAATGGTGTGATTCCCATATCTGTGGAGACTCCAGGGATGACTGAATATGTGACAGGTCATGGAACCAGGGGTTCTCTTTCAAGTGTGGGATGGTGGAGCAAGAGTTTAGAATCTGGAGAAGAGGAAAAGGGAAAGAATAGAACATATACATAAGCATTTGAAAGATGATACTACATATATACATATGTGTGTTCTTCATAACTTCATTTATTTCATTTAATTTCTTATTGCATTAAAACACCTATGTAGTATATAATGTTTACATTCTTTGGGTGAAGTTGGCACATGTACATAACACACTCTAATTTTCTTTTTCATCATCTTTCTCTCCTCTCTCTCTCACCATCTCTTGATCCACTTCTCCTTTGAGAATGATCTATCTCCCTACTTTCTATTATCTGTCTTTTATTTTGTTCTTTATTTTTACTTTGGGCTTCTCATATAAGAGAAATCATATGATATTTAACCTTATGTGTCTGATTTATTTTACCTAACATTATGGTCTCAGGGTGCATCCATTTTCTTACAGATGACTCAAGTTTTTTCTTCTTTATGGCAGAGTAGTAAGTCCATTATGTGCAAATATCACATTTTCTTCATCCATTCATCTGTTGATGGACATACAGTTTCCAAGATGTAGCTATTATGCATTGTGCAGCTATAAACATGGGTACAAGGGACACCATTTTCTTTCTTTATTGTATTTCCTTTTCCAGTAATGAGTTCACACTTAGAAACCACCCTGTTCACTGGCTATCATATCTGTGCCTACACACACATACACATATATACACATCCAGGAGACATGAAGTAATTCTAGTAATTTCCAGAGGAAACATGATAAACTTCCCACTCCCCAGTGCCTTCACCATCATTTCCTGTGGAGGAAAACCTTGACGGCTCTTTAAATTCATTTCATTTCAATTCACTTAAAAATTATTGGGGCTGGGGATTTAGTTCAATGGTTAGAGCACTTGCCTAGCAAACACAAGGCCCTGCGTTCGATCTCCAGCACACACACACACAAATATTATCTTTCTCAGAAGACCATCTGCTATGCTTCTCTTAGATTGTTCTCTCCCTTCAATGGGGTCAACTTGAAAAGTATAACCCGTGATTCCCACCTTTAAAAAGTCTTCTCCCTATTGAAAAAGAAAAAGTAAGGCTAAGATGAGATGAGGGTTGGTTCCCTGAAATCTCTTATTTCATTTTAGGGATGACTCATTTGAAGCTTGGATTCTTTTTGACTTCCCAGTATGAGTGATCTACCAGCAACCCAAGACCTGAGAGAAAAAGACAGACCTGGTGCTGGCAAAGTGCAGTGTGAAGACAAAAATGCGTTTATCACCTCTCCCACACCCTCTTATGAGTCATATTACTGTCCATCTGGTTCAGTACTTTATTATCAATAGATAACCAAAAGAAATGGCATTGTTTAAAATTTAGGGACATGCCAGTTTCTCTGAGTAATATTCCGTCACAGGAATTTTGAGCTACGATGAACTTTCATTTTTCAAAGTACAAGACCCTCAATTGCTTTGGAAAAAAAGTAACAAAAATAATACTGGGCTGGGGATTTAGCTCAGTGGTTAGAGTGCTTGTCTCGCAAGCACAAGGCCCTGAGTTCAATCCCCAGCACCAAAAAAAAGAAGAATACTAACTCACATGTAAGCAAAGTATTGAGTTTTAATACACACATTGTTTCTCTATACAATTTATAGTCTTTCAAATTCTTATAGTAACCATCAATGCTGGAATTGTTATCCTCAATTTATAGTTGAGGATCCTGACATTCAGAGTCTTTAGAAATAGTTTAATATTTAGAAATACTTTAGAAATAGTTTAATACTTTTAACAGCAGGAGAAGTGTACACTTAAAAATTACTCTGTACATTAGAAAACTTTTGTAGGGTACAAAAATTGAGGTGAGAAAATTAGTTTTACTTGTTGCATAGTCTCAGACACTCATGCTAACAGTCTAGGTTTCCATCAGGGCTGGAGAGAAGATAATAAAATTATTAGAAATGTAGAGTTCAAAACCACTGGCACTTGGGGATAGTTTTGCTGTAAGAGGTGAGGGAAGGAGAAGAAAGGGCCAAATTTGACAATAGTTTTATGGCTTGAATGGCCTGGTTGGTGGAGCCACTTGCAAAGATGAAAGTGTGACAAGAAACTGTGGGAAGGGGTGGTGAGAAGGGAGTAGAGAATGGGTGTGAGGAACAAGAAGCCCATAAACTGCTGGCACGGTACTGGGCGTTTTTAACTGGGGGTCTGGAGATACATATAGATTCCACTAAACAGCCTGTCAAATCTTTTCCTTTCCCTTATCCATGTGATAATCCAAATGCTACTTAGGCCTTGAGTTTCAACATGCAGCTGTTAACTACATTTTTTTCGATAGTGATAGAGGTTGACATACAACAACTCATTCGAGCTAAGGCTTGTGATGCCCTTGGACTTGTCGAGATTTTAGGTAATTTGAGTGAAAAGGTATTGTCTCAGAGGAATTACTATTGTAAAAGAGATCTCAGCTCAATCTAAAGTAGGATTTGGAATTTTGGTGTGTGTTTGGTAAAAAGGTGCAGGTAAAAGATCAAAGAGGCTGTGTGGGTGAAGTAACTGACACAGTAGGAAAGAATCTTCAATGAGGAGGTTGTCTGAGGTCACAGATGCACAGAGAAACGAGCAGACAAGAGGCTGATTCTTCTACTGGTGAGTATCATGGACTCAGTCTGACTCCTGATGGAGCCAGGGGCTGCAAGAAGAATCTGAAGGATCCATTTTCACTCCACAAAGGTGCCTACCAAGTAACTGTGGGGCCAAGGTGACAAAGCAGGATATAAGTAAGGAACGGCATCATTTTCCACTCTACCTAGGCCTCACACAACCTGGTTCTGAAACAATAAAGGTTGTTTGGGCCTGAAAGCCTGCACTTTTAGAGAACTGGGATAGGATTCAGCACTCTGGGCCAAAAGCCAATGTCAAATGCCACCTTCTAGTGCCCCCACTGGCCGGGGCCTAGACACGATGGGGTGCCGGGTAGAGGGTCGGGGAGGAGTGCTTGTCAGCTGAGCTGTGCACATGAGGACTACAGAAATGGGCAGATAAGATGCTGCAACTATACATGGAGGGCTGTGAGACTAGAGCTGCTGCAGTTACTGTGACTCGCTTTGCACAATAAGCACAAGGTAGTGAGGCCTGGAGAGAAAAGGGAATTACAATGGAGGCGAAGTTCTTAATTTGAAGTGTGCTTTGGAATAACTGGTGAGTTTTTTAAAATCCCGTGTTCATGTCACACTTCCAGAAAGCCTGACATAGCCTGAGGTGGCATCATGGCAGCAGGGTTCTGAAAAGTCTCCATGGGTGACTCTGCTGCTTGTGCCTGGTCAGGAGCCACTTCCTTGGATGTATCAGAGTTGAGTCAGAGGTGGAAATAACTAGTAAGGGGAAGAAACTGAGACTTTTGGAACTATTTCCCTTTCTACGTTATTGCTTTATGTCCTCATCCCTTTCCCTTCTGCTTCCCACATTCTGATTACAACGGCTTCCACTCCTTAGTATTGGTTTTCTTAATTCCTTACTGCAGACTTCACTGAAAGAGAATTACTGGAAGATTTAGTCAGACTTAAATCCTTAGATTCTTCTTACTTGGATGCACATGAATAGAAAAGAAAAGAATGTAAACATCCTTTTCTTTTTTGGAAGAAAATGGCCTGCAATCTGATGTTGTTTGATCAGCTCAATGTTAAACAATTGTGTGAATATTTTTCTTGAAATATCCTCTCTCTTCCCCCACCATTTCTAAGTTTGCTCTACTGTTATTTTTTGCTTAAAAGTTATTGATGGGATTTAGACATCAAAGCAATTTTGGCTCCATTACTCCAGACTGGCTCCACACACTGTACGATTAACCTGGAGTCATAAGGCACAAAAATCATCCCTCGCCATACACACCTTCATCCATGCCTCTGTAAGCTGGGGGAGTAAGTCTTCTACTGGCTTAGTGACCTAATTCTAGCTCAATTATTGCTTTATTTCCCAATATTATTTGTTATTTTCAATCTAATGGAATTCTTAAGACAAGAATGTAATAACTGCAGCATTTTTTAGTGTAAATTTTTCAAATGTCCATTCTGGTAATTGAAGAAACAGAAGTCACAGTTACATCAGAAATTAAGCATCTCTATCCATTTACTCTCTGGAAATCCTTGAAGACATAGTAGATCTGCTCCAGTTTGAAAGAGCCAAATTAGGCAGTCTTTCTATATTACATCTCATAGGAAGGGATATGAGTTTCCAAAGAAAGAGGTGATGCTTTTAGATCGGGGGGAGAAAGGAGAGTTTGGCCTTGGGAATGGAATAAGCTGATGGTCAGCTGAGGGCCCTCAGGAGGACTGATGTAGTCAGCTGCTGGAAAACTAACACAACCGCTCTGCTGGCGGGAGGGACACATTCTAATCTGATAGGTCCAGCCGGCCAAGGAGCTTTGGGAATCACGAGAAAAGGAAGAGCTGGTCCTTTCACCTGAGAACCATGCAATGTCCTGTCCATCTTTTTATTTTATGCTTTGTTTTCTCTTTTAATAGCCTTCTGAGAAAAATTTAAAAGTGGATTGTGCAAACCAATGCATACTGTAAACATCTGGCTATTTAATATTAATAGATGTCACTTCTCTCTTTAAAAAATTTACTGAGAATGTATTTAAATTAATACAGTGTTTACCACAGATAAGATGAAACAGGAACTAAACTCTTTATTACACTTTTTATTCTTTAGCTTACTTAGTTTAGGTATATTATTGATGAGGGGAAAAATCTCTCTTTTTTTCTTCTAAAACTTTTGCCCTTTATTGAATGACATTATCCTCTTCAATTTCTGGTTTTTGTATTTGGAAAAGTTTAAAAGTCAGCTACTACATATTATTTTAAAATAGGCTTTAAAAGATCTAAAAATTTTCACAAACATGCTGTGGGACTATTTCATTATAAAAACTAAAACTATATTATTAAGTTAATATTATCCTTTTAATAGACTTAGATTGGTGCATGGGAAGGAGGGGCTTGTAAATAAATCTCATCTGAATCTGATAGCATTCATTATCCACCCAAATTTCACAACATTTAAAATCTCAGTAGTTCTTAGAACTTGGGACTGTGTCTATCCTTTAGGAAATGCAAATAAATTATGATTCTTTCTCCCAGAGTGGGGTGGGCAAAGTACATGAACATGTCAGGGACTTCTTTCTAAAGTTCTGGACAAACTATCTAGTAGCTCTGTGCCTCAGTTTCTCAATCTATAAAATGGGAATCCAATATCTATACCACAAAGCAGTTTGGAGAATTAAATGAGGTTATTATTTGAAGTAGCATAGATTCAAGAGCAAATGTGCAATAAGTGACAAACATTATCTCATCTTTTCCTTCTTCCATTTTCCTGAGTCCATGTTCTTTTGTTTACTCTGACTGATTCAATGACGGAGGTAAGGCTGGGGGTAGAATAAGTGTTGGTTCACAAGGAAGGTGGAGGAGATAAAGGGATAGATAAGTTTCATGCCGAGGTATAAAATGTGATAGAATAAGAAAGTTTGGGAGCTTTACAGGAAGTTATTCCTGGGAATATTTAGGAGACTCTATAAAAATTATAAAGATGCTTCTCTGACAGTATTTTGTGGATTTAATATAATAGCTATTAGTATTAATTTCAATATCAGTGGCACACTCACCCCACGGAGAGCTTATTAAGGGCCAGGCATTGTGCTTAGTTTAGCTCACTAAGATCAGCTTGTTTAATACAGGCAAGTGAAGTAACATAATCCATAATACCTCATCTGAAATTCTAAAATAAAAATACCACTAAAAACAAACATTTTGGCTGGGGCTTTAGCTCAATGGTTACAGTGCTTGCCTTGCAAGCACAAGGTCCTGAGTTCAATCCCTAGCACCAAAAAAAAAAAACAAAAAAAAAAACACAACACATTTTGTACTAATCAGCTTGATAGCAAAACCCGGCCCAACCTGCCCTGACCTGGGGCTTTCTTCAGTCTTCCTCTTGGTCAGTGTTATGGTTTGTGTCTAGATGTCCCCCCAAAGCCTCATGTGGTAAGAGATAGCTGGATCTAGAGTGTGTGGTTACTAAATTAATCCACTGATCGGTTTGGCATGGTTCTGCTGGGATCAAGGATGTGGAACTAAATTTAAAGGTGGGAGTGCTACCCGCCCTAAGGACAGGTAGCCTAGATAAAAGATACAGGAAGAAGCTAATTAGCTGCTTGTTTGCCTTGCTTATTTGCATACATTCCTTGCATTTCCTCACTTTACTTTGCTGCCCGTCGGTCAGCTGCCGGGCCTGCCCTGCCTCTGCCATGCTGCCCTTCCTTGGACCCAGCGGACTATAGACTGAAACCTCTGCAGACTGTGAGCTAATAAACCTTTCTTCCCCTAACTTTGGGTGTCGAGTATTCTGTCCCAACAACGAGAGAGAAAAGTAACTGAAACAGTCAGAGTGACTAGTCTTGCCCTTCGGCATACATCTTAACGCCAGGTCACAGGTGTTTTCTGAGAGGCGGCCTGGTGACACTCTATGTTGCCATTCTAAAACATGAACGTCTCCGAATTCCAAGATTTGCTTTGTCTGGAAGATTTCAGCTAAGGTAGGGCGGGCCTTTGAAAGGCGCTCACATTTACTGAGCAATCCTGGCTGCCTAGCTGGGGCAAGCAGGACAGAGTGGTCAAGAAGCTCAAGGTCGCTATCTAGTGACCCAGGAATTTAGAATCTGAACCAAGATACTTTGCATTTGGGAATCTTTTGTTTAATTATTACATATATTGCCTCTTTTATATTACTGTAAATTTTATCCTCACTTTATTGCTGAAAATGTTCAGAATTAAAGTTTCTGAGATTAAATTTATCCAAGATAAAATGTCTTTGTGATCTTGGGCACGTTAGTTAAACTTTCTGTTCCTCAGATTTCCTTTCTATAAAATAGGAGGGAGTCGGATAATACATACTGCATTGGATAGTTGTGGGAATTAAGTGGATCAAAACACAGATCAGTACCCAATATACCTTCTGCAGTCTATAGACTGTGAATCCTACTATTTATTATAACTAGGCCATGTAGATATCAAGAGGCAGAGAAGGGTATAATGAAAGTCAATTCTTATGCAAAGATTTATAATAGGGCAGGTAAAAGAGATAATACTTCTCAGGAATTAAAATTAGTACTTTCTATTCCCCATTGCCTAGGTATTCAGTGGCCGTCACATCTGTTGAATCAATAGCATTTATTGCTTCAGGTTGAAGGTGGGTACAGAACAAAGAAGGCTTTTATTTCTCTTTGAGTTCTCAGAATGACATTTTAAAATCAAGTGTAAGACTTCAGTCATAAAGCCACATTTTATTTAAGCCAAAAGTGTTTTATAAGTTCCAAAGCTTCCCTTTGCATTCAAAAGTCTGGGCATGGTTCATTCGAGTCTTACTGTCTTTACAAAAAGAGGTAGCAGAAAGAAAGCAAAGACTTGCTTAAGGGAAGATTCCTCCTAACAGAGAATAATTCCTTTTCATTAAGAAGAGCAGAATATGAAAATAAAGAGAAGGGGAGAAAAATAGATTGGAGTGACTTGACTCGTCTACTTGCATATTTGTGCCTTTGAGGGCAGAAAGTGGGAATGTTGTAAGCTCCTTAGCTGAACCCTGGATTCAGATGGGTGTTGGTGTTTTGTCATCCCCAGGCAGATGAGCAACGTCTGAGCAATGTCTGAGGGCACATTTGAAGGGTGCCTCAAAGACTTTTGCACACTGTGGCATAGTGAAGAAAATGAGCTGATGGCTCTTGAGTCTCCTACAAGGATCATGGAATTTAGACAAACAGCAGAAAATCCGAGTGACTATGAGGACCTTAGTACCAAAAATCGTGACAAAATCCTGTGGCATCAACAGCAGATGACACTTCAATTCCGTGCAACAAAATCAAACCAATCACACCTCAGAGGCACTGGTGTAGGATGATGTGGGAGGGAAGGAAGCTCCCAGCATTAGACAGTGTGTGGACCACAGACCTCTCTTTCCACCGCTATGCACACAGACGCCAGTTAGAAGAAAGAGTAGGGGGAGTTCTGTAACAGGAGATTTATAACTCGACTGATTCTCCCCAGTATTAAAATAAAAAGAATTTCAGTTCCTTTTATTTACCAAATTATACTGCATTTTTATTATGAGATTTCAAAGGTAGAAGGATTGTCTACAACTAAACTCCATTCTAAATTACATCAGAAGTTGGTCAAGAGAGAAAACGAGAATATGTAACTACCCTCCAATCAAATATAACCAGAAAACTGGGAACGTTTATGAAATAATGCCTTTCTGATACTTGATGGTAGGTAGCAAGGGACAATGATACTTGAGCAAAGGGCAACAGAAGAGGTGAGCCACTTCTTTGCCCACACTTTCTGCCAGAAGGTAACTTCTACTGTAGCACAGGAAGAGGAAGCCAACAAACCTTGGTTATATCGGTGAATTCACAAGACAAATTTGAAGCACAGACTACTGAGGAGGAAGAAGCCACACAGACAAAGTGATCATAAGAGCCTCTATTTGACTCAGTGTTAATCTACAAAGGTATCATTGGTCATGAACCAGTAAAAAATTGCTGCATATATGAATAAGAAAATGTGACCTGAAACTTGAAGAAAAATTAGGCTATAGAACAGATCTCAATGAAAAAGATAATAAAATTATTAACACTTAAGAACTTTAAAATGATATAAATCATCTCTCAGTATACATGCACATATATAAATGTTTATGTATATATACATAAAACATATATTACATAAATATATACATAAAAGAAAACATGAATGAGAAAAGAAGTAGAAAATACAAACCAGACTTTAATTGGAACTTTTAAAGAAAAAAAATCTATAATGAAAAATTTGCTGCAGATTTAGATACTACAGTGGACAGTACAATTGAGCATGAATAAGCAATGACAGAAAGTATCCAAAATAAAGCACAGAAAAAAATACTGAAAAAATTAGCGTGTATTGACCTCTGAGGCAATATCAAGCAATTTAACAGACACACAGTTAGAATTTCAGAAGGAAAAAGGAAGGAACAGAATAACATTTGAAGACATATTGACCAACATTTTTGCAAGCTTATTAAAAAGCTTGCAAGCTTATTTATTTATAGTTTAGAAACTATAAATAAATTCCGAAAAGAAAAAAAATAAAGTAAAATAAACATAAATAGAACCATGCTATGTTTCACTGAAATCAAACTGCTAAAAAAGTGTTAAAGAGGGAATCTTAAAAATAGAAAGAGATGAAAGATGGATCACATTCAGGGGACTGATGAAAAATTACGGCAGATTTCTTGTTAGGAACTATGAAAATCCAAAGACAATGAATTTACTTCTCTAAAATGCTGAAAGGAGAAAAAAGTTGTCAATTTAAAGTTCCATAACCAGCAAAAAATGCTTTAAAAATGAAAGTAGATAAAAACTGATCAGATTACAGTAAAATTAATAAGGAATTTCAAAGGATCAAGAATTTTTAAAAAACGTTATAAACTTGGGGGGTTACTACTGTCTAATTCCAAGGATTGTAAAGCTGAAGTAATCGAGGGAGGATAATACTAGTAAAGAACAGATATTTTGATTAATGGAACAGAAATAACCATGCAGAAATAAGATCAACATAAAAAAAAAAAGAAATGAGACCAACATTTGTATGATCAAATGATTTTCAATATAGTTGTCAAAAATTCAATGGGAGAAAGAACTAGTCTTTTCAGTAAATTGTGGTGGAATAACTGATTATCTGTATGGAGAAAATAAATCTTAGCCCTCTCATTATATCACACACAAATATAATTCAAAATAAGCCATAGACCTAAACATAGGAGCTAAAATCACAAAACTTTTAGAAGAAAACATAAAAAAAAATCCTCATGACCATATACCAGGCAAAGGCCTATTATGTGAGACATAATCATAAAGTATAAATGAAATATTTATTAAAATTACACTTTATTAAATTTAAAAGGCACTATTGAAAAGGTACACTTTTCAAAAGGTACTATTAAGAAAATGAAAAGAAAAGAAAAGGCAATCCACGAAATGGAAGAAAATATTTGCATAACAGATCTGACACAAGGGATGAATGTGTGTGTTATAAGGACATCCTACAATTGAATAAATAAGCTGACACTGTAATTAAGAAATGGGCAAAGGATTTGACATTTCATAAAAGAAGATCTGCTAATGGCTGACAAGTTCATAAAATATTCAACATCATTTTCATTAATAAAATGAAAGTTAAAACTCTCATCTCATTAAATAGCATTATATACACATTAAAATGCCTTAAATTTAAAAGGCTAATAATTCCAGGTGTTGGTAAAAAACATAGGAAAAGTGGAACTGTAATATATTTCTGGTAGGAATGTAAAATATTCTATTTTGGATAATAGTTTAGCTATTTCTTAAAAATTTAAGCATAGTACTAACATTTCTAAAAATAATAATGTATTGTGGTTTTCCAAAATATGCAATGTAAATTGTATAAATATTACAACACAAAGAATGAGCAATGAAAATGGAAATATACTCTTAAAATTCATATGTTAAGTATGAATTAGTATAATACTATTTCTAAGTAGATTGTGATAATTTAAAATTATGTATTATAAATCTTTTTTAAAATTTATTTTATTTTAATGGTACATTTTAGATTTGACCCAAGTGGTCCTCTTCTTGGTATCTTCACAAAAGAACTAAAAGCACCATACCGCAGTGATACATGCACACCCATGTTTATAGCAGCACAGTTTGTAATAGCTAAATCTTGGAAACAGCCCAAATGCCCAGCAACAGTGGAATGGATAAAGAGAATGTGGTTTTTTTACACAATGGAGTACTACTCTGCTATAAAGACTGATAAGCTTGAGCTATTTCTAGGTAAATGGATGCATCTTGAGGCCATACTCTTAAGTGTATTATAAATCTGAAAGCAACTACTTAAAGAACAGTCTAGCTAATAATCATAGTGCAAATTATAGGGAATTAAAAAATTCAGTCCGAAAAAATGGCAGAAAGGAACAAAAGAGAATAATAACAAATAATACATCAAAAACAGATGGCAAAAATTGAAAACAACAAGATGATAAACTTAAATCTAACATTATTAATGATTACATTAACTCCAGATGGTCTGAAAACCCCAATTAATAGGAACAGATTAATGTTTTCAGACTGTATATAAACACAAAACTCACTCACATGCTATCTAGTATTTATGCAATTTAAATGTGAAAACGCAAGCATGTTAAACACAAAAGACTGGGAAACATTCTCCTGTAAACAAAAGCCATATGGAAGCCAGAGTATTCATAAAGTAAATTTCAAAATAAAGGAGTATTACCAGAGGTTAGAGGCAAACATCATAAAAGTAAAATGATTAACACATAAAGATGATCATTCTAAATGTGTATATTCACTTATTTAAAGACCCTCAAAGTACACAAAACAAATATGGACCAAAGAAAAAGAAAAACTCATGATTACAGTTGTATATTTCAACATTCCTTTCCCAGTAGTTGATAGAGCAAGTAGTCAAAAAATAGCAAGACACTTATTCACCTCATGTTTATATTTCAAATTCACCAGAATAGACCATATGGTGGGCCATAAAACAAATATCAAATTTTTGAAAATTAAAATAATACAGCATATGCAGTCTAACTACAAATTAACTAAAGAACAACTGAAAGATACCTGAAAACACAGAAGATTTGGAATTAAATAACATTTACATAATCATTGTACTCTATCAAGAAGAAATCACAAAAGGAAAAGAAAATATTTTAAGTTGAGAAACAACAAAAGAACAATATATAAAACTTGTTGGATGCATCTAAATCTGAGTTTAGAGGGCAAACTAAAGTTCGATTACTAATATTAGAAAAACAATAACCTACCCTTCCATCAAGAAGATAGAAGGAAGGGAGTGATAAAAATAAGAGCAGAAAAAATGAATTGCAAAACATAACTCAATACACAAAAGATAGTTCTTAAAAAAAAATCTGTGAAATTGATCAATCACTAGCTTCACTGAACAAGGAAAACAAAACAAAACAAAACAAAACAAAACAAAACCCCACAAATGACCAGTGTCAGGAATTTTAAAAAGAGATCACTGCAAATCTTACAAACATTAAAGGGGCAATACAGGAATATAATAAACAACTTCTGCCAATAAATTTGACAAGTTGGATTTAAATGAGCAAATTCCTTGAAAGACACAAATTAACAATATTGACTTCAAGAGAGCTAGCTCAAATAGGTTCATATCTATGTAGTAAAGAAATTATATTCATAATTAATTTTTTCCACAAAACTACAGAAAAATTCAGTTGAGATTTTTCTCAAATATTTAAAGGAAAAATACCAACTTTGATTTTACAGAACCTTTCAAAAACTAGAGGAAGAGTGAGCACTTTCCACGTCTTTTTATTAGGCCAGCATTATCTTGATGTCAAAACCAGAGATATCACAGGAAAATCAATGTGTCTCATGAATACAAATGCAAAAATCATTAATAAAATACTTGGCAATGTACACAAAAGATAATACTCCAAGACTGGGATAAATTTGATCCCAGAGAATCAAGATCGATTACAATTTTTTAAATTAATTTTTAAATTCAAAATTGTAGCAGAATTAAAAGAGAAAAATCACACAATTTCCTCAAAAATAGATGTAAAGAATTTAACGACATAATATCTATTCATGTTCAAAACTCATGAAAGAACTAGGAATTGGCTGGAACTTCTTAACCTGAAGGATATCTATGAACCTGTAGCTTACATTCTACTTAATGACAAAGACTGCTCAGAGTGAGAACTAAGATTTCTTCACAATTCTATTCAACCTTCTCCCAAAAGCAATAGAACAGTACAAGTCAAGAAAGAAACTAACAAGGCACAAACTTTGAAATGAAAGGAAGGAAACTGTCTTTGGCTGACAATATAATTGTTTACACGGAAAATCCCAAGGAATCTATCTTTCCAGTCCAAGTGGATTTATGCTAATATAAAAAAATTAATTGTATGCCTCTTTATTAGAAATGAACAGTTGTAAACTGGCATTAGACAATACCACTACAAAATTTATATATAAAATACTTTGAAATCTAAGACTGATGTACTGACAATCAAAAAAGACTTCTAAGAAAAAACTAAGAAACTTGAAAAGATGGAGAGGTATCATGTTCTTGGTTTGTAAGACACAGTGTGCAATTTTCTTCAAAGAAAGTGGCCTAAACCTAAGTATTGAGTTTACACACACACAAAATCAACATTCATAACAGACAACTGTGTGTGTATGTGTGTGTGTGTGTGTGTGTGTGTAACATGTCAAAATGATTCCAAACTTTATGTGGAAATGTAGAGGCTCCAGAGTGGCCTAAACTATTCTGAAAAAGAATAAAGTGAGATAATTTAAGCTATCACATTTTAAAATATACTTTAAAGGTTATTATAATGTGTGATATTAGAAAAAGGATACGTAAAAAGAGAGTTCTTTGATATTTTGACAAAGGTTGCAAGCTCCTTTAGTGGGGAATGAAAACTTTTCCAAGAAATAGTGCTGGAAAAATGGAATGTCCATATGCGAAAATTAATTTCTATACATTTTTCATATCACACTAGAAATGAATTCAAAATGAAATAACTAAAGTTTAGATTAATGGCAAAATTTCTAGTAGAAAATATCAAAGGAAACCTATGTGATTTTACAGTAGGAAAAATCTTGTAGGATATAAAAAGCAAGAACCACACAAAAAATTAGAGTTCATGAAAATTAAAAACTACTCTTCAAATGACACAACAAAGAAAATGAAAATTCAAAACAGGCTGGAAGAGATTACTTACACAACTTTTATCTGACAAGGGGCTTGTATCCAGAATTTAGGAGGAACTCATACCTTATCAACAATAAGGTAAATGACCTAATAAAACTATTCAAATGTTTTGAACAGACTCTTGATTTTATCTAATAATTGCAGAAAATGATGCTCAGTGTCATTAGCTATAGGAGACAGCACCACTAATAGTCACAAACTAGCAGTCTCTAGGATATATTTGAATTTTTTTTTAAATTTCGCTTACTTTAGATTTTTGGGGTTTTTTCTTAAAGTAAACTTGTGTTGAAGTGTGTTATATTTTAATACAGAATAGCATATAAACCAAAGTGCCCAACTCGAAGAGTTTTCATAAAATGAAAACATTTGTCTAATTAGTACCCCATATTTACCAACAATAAGATTACTACATAAATACTCGCAGTTCTGATTTCTCTCAAAAAAATGGAACATTTCACCATTTTGAGCCCACATTTCCATGTGCACCAGTCAGCTTCAAGAAGAAGCAAGCAGGTCCTTCACGTGCTCTCCATTTCTCACAGTCCCCACCACCTTAATAGCCACAACTGTGAGGGCAAGTGCTGGTGGCCAGTGTCAAGTGCAAATAGTGAAGTAAAAGAATCAATAAGACATCAAAAATATGAGAAGAAACCAGTGAAATAATACTAAAATGACAAATGAAAATGATGAAGCTGAACAAAAGAACCACATGAATATATCCTAGCTCTAATGAATAATATGAATATTACCAGCTCTAATAAGATAGTAATTATACCAGTTGGAAATGTTCACTTCAGGAGAAAATTGGTTGGATCATGGGCAGAGGTTGCAAATTCCATCTGCCTGAATCACATGATAGATACTACTTTTGAAAAAAGTGTTAGTGCAAAATTTTGCCAAATTCTGTAAGATCTTCTCTGACTGTGCTACATGTCTTGAATTCTGTAATGATGTTTCTGCTGCTTCATACATATACCATGACCAGTGTTCAGGCTGTATGGTTATAGACTTTCTCAATGGTACCTACTCCTTGAAAATTAATTAGGGACCTTCAAGTTAACCCTGGCTGATAAATGGGATAGGATTTGTTGCTAAATTTTTCATTTACAGCACTGAAACAATTTGCTAAATAATTTCATATATACTATTGAGTTTGTTTTTCTGTTCAATAATAACTTGCAGACCTCCTTTCTTTCTAATAGAATATTGATTTTTTGTTCAATTTAACCTATTGCACAAGACCATTTGATTTCCCAATCCATCATGGTAATTCTATTTTTCCTTTCTATTTTTCCTTTGATCTATTTTTAACGATCGAAGAGCCAGGGAAGGGGAGCCTAGTAGAGATTTAGGGAAAAAAAAAAAAACCTTGTCATAATTAGAAAGAAACACACAAACAGTGTATTGTTTTACTGAATATTTCCCTATCTAATTATGATACAAGTATTAAATGTAAGGTCAAATCTATATCCTGAGGACTAAAACATGGAAGAAGAGAGACTTAGTTCTTGATGATGTTTTTAAGGTATTGAATTAAACAACCTTGGAGCTAACCAGTCTAACTTTACATTTTCTTATATGAAATAATAAGTGCCCAGATGTTTCAGCTAGCTAGTTAGATGTGGATTTTCTGTTTCTTGCAGCTAAAATCTTCACTGATACATTAGGAGAAACACTTTATTTGTGAATGATTTAAAGCTAAAAGATTTGTCAGTTAAGTTAGAAGGTCTTTTTCTAAAGGTCATATCCCACACAGTAAGTTATCCTAGAAAGGAGAGAGAAAATTGGACGTCAATATCAATCTATCTATAAAGGTGCAGCAGTAGCCTAGAAGAAGAGTCACAACCTGCTCTAACAAATTTATTCAGAATAAAAATTATATATATATATATATATATATATATATATATATATATATAGTACAAACGTGTATATCAATGTTTTCTTCTATGACCGTTCATATACTCCAGGTAGATTGTGCTTCTGATGATCTCGAATACTTCGTGTTTCTTAGATGCTTAACCTAAATTATTAATCCTGGGTTACTACAAGAGTCCTCTCATCTACTGATTCTTAGTAACAGTTATTCACTTTGTGTCTCTGAGTTTAATTTTGGTAAAGTTTGAACATAAGATAAAGGTTTCTGTGAACTAAACTTTCTGTGATTTGTCCATAAATTCTGTCTCTCATAAGGCTTGTACATCAACTGAAGAAACTTGAGCCCTGTTGTATATTTAGAAACACTCAATGCAGTTCGAATTTGTGTCCAAAAGTCTTCTTTGGTATAATTAATTTCCTCTTCCTTCAGGATACACACACACACACACACACACACACACTCCTAGCTCAGTCTGTGTTATGTTCCATTCTACCAATGAAAAGAGACATAGTATACCATCATGTCAACTGACAGATTATTTTATATTACAAGTTAGAAATTATATAGAAGATAGAAAAGATATTCCAGGTTAGGTTATATAAGTAACTGGCAACTAAAGCAATAGGAGCTATGATAGGAGCTAGGAGCCATAAGGTGGGAGTTTACAGTCTTGGGGAGAGGGAGCAGGAGAAAAAGTATTGGTTAGGCAGTGGTGAGCTGTTAGCCTCCATTCCAGCTGTATAAACCATGACCTTTAGGCCAAATCTAGCTGCCATTTTTGTATGTTCTGTGAGCTAAGAAAGGTTTTTGCATTTTAAAAAGTTCAAAATAATTTTTGTAACGTATCAAAATTATGTGGAGTTCAAATTTCAGTAACCACAAAACATTTCATTGATATAGAACCAAGCCTGTTTATTTACATGTTGTCTATGGCCACTTTTGAGTTACAAGAATACTTTAACAGAGGCAAAATTACCATAATATTAAGGTATTTACTATCTTGCCCTTTGAACCTCAGCTTCCCAACCCCCAGACTAGAAAGTCGAAGCCATGCTTTCCAAAGTGCATGTGGGGTACCTCAATGTCCTTGTGAAAATGCAGATTCCTATTCAGCTGGGGCTGTGTGCCTGCATTTCAGATGAGCACCCAGCTTACAGAATTCTTCTGGTCCTAAGTAGCAAGGGCCTAGTGCAGGTCAGGAAGCTTAGTCTGCAAAGGACCAAATAATAAGTATTTCAGGATTCGTGTACTATATATGATCTTTCTTAAACCACTGTTCAGATCTTCAAGAGGAAAGCAGACAGACAACATGTGAAAAAACCGAAGTGGTAATTCCAATAAAACTTTATTAGCAGAAGCAAGTGTTGTGCTGGATTTGCCCCTAGACTATAATTTCTTCTTGCCAATTGCTGGAGAGAGAACAGAGTGTCCTTTAAAAAACAGGCACTGTCCTGCCTTCAGCTTGCTTACTTGTTCCATTCCTCTCCCAATAACAGAGATGCTAATGATAACAATATGCTCTATTTGGTGATTATTATATGCCAGGCCCTATGCTAAGCATGGTGTATTTTCTTGCCCAGAACATTTCTAGGAAGCAGATGCTATCATCATTCTCACTTATAAATGAAGAAACTGAGCTTCAGAGAAAAATAACTTACCAAAAGCTGCCACAGCAAATCAGTGGCAGACCTGTCATAAAATGTCACCCATGATTATGATGATTGTCCACAGAACAAGGACACTCACAGGGGGTCCTTGAGCTGGGACGAGCTGTGACTACACCATTCTTCGTCAGTGTGTGGCCTTGTGCCAGCAGAGGTAAACAATAAAAGATAAACATCTATTGGGCCAATGAAGGATGGAAGCATCAGAATACTGGGTGTGTGGCTCAAGGACAGCAGAGTTTTCTACGTTACAACAGATTTGACACCTTCATTGCACATTCTGGAAGATAAAACTCAGAATGATTTTACAAAACACATGCATCATACTCCTGGATTTCCTGTGGTCCCAAAATGAAATCGCTTTCTTTATAATTATGTATTTTAGGCACCAAATAGTAAGGCATTCTGCCTTCCCTTTGTACTTTGGAATTTGTAATTATATGATAACTGTCCCTTCTAACCACAGAGACTGAAATTACATTTCTCTTTCCAAATTCTTCTAGAATTTTTTTTCCTCTTTCATAGCTACAATTTCTGAAATAGAGATCAGACCATGATTCTGGCCTAGAATATCAGATTACTTCTGTATGCTATCATTTATGTGTAATTAATGTTTGTGGGCAAGGCATGTATCAGCATAAGTGCATAATAACAGATTAATAGAACCCTGAGAACAAACATGTTGTAAATAAAAACGCTTTGGCGAACATTTTTCAGAGTCTCAGACACAATATCCTTAGATTACAGATTAAATGTGCGGATGAATAATTGTGTTATTTTATGAATCATCTACTGAAAAATAACACCATTACCTTGATGACTAACAATGATTTTCATTTTATGAGCAACCAGTGTAGGTTATAGGGCAAGAAGAAATAGAATAAGCTTTCTAAGTCTTCAAAATCTCAAAAATTTTTTAGATGGGACAGAAAATTAAAATATGACACTAACTATGAGTTCACACAGGATCATAGGCTCTTTTTATTTATTTATTTTCTATTAGTACATGTTTACAGTACATGATAGACACATTCACCATAGGGGATTTGTACATGTAGATAACACATCTCAATTCTTTTTTTAAAATCTTATTCTCTTCCCTTCCCTTCACTCTCCCCTTCTCCCCCTCCACATTCTACTAGGAAGGAGGAAGAACTTATTCAAATGGGAAGGAGGACAAGACATAGGAGGAGGAGGGAGGGAAGGAAGGGAAAAGAAAGTTAAAGGGGAAGGAAAAGATACAAAGAAAAAAATGGAAATAGAGATCGTAGACTTTTCTAGCCAGAACTTTTGAGGATCTAACTTATCCACTTCATACTCTCCCTCTATGTTTCCATATAAGTCGGCTCAGTCACTTTCCTTATTGATGAGACACAAACTGCAACACCCACAATTTAAAAGAGGAGAGATTTATTTTGCCTCACAGTTACAGTCCATGATGCGCTAGCTCCAAGGCAGAAACAGTACGGCAGAGGCACACAGAAGAGGAAAAGCTGCTTATATCTTGGTGGCCAGGAAGCAGAGAGATAAAGGAGAAGCTGGAGAGGGAGATATAGGCTTCTCAGTCACTCCACAAGCGACCCGCTTCCACCATTCAGGCCCACCTCCTACGGGCGGGTCAGCTATGAACCCATTAGTGGACCAATTCCCGATGAGCAGAGGCCCCCATGATCCACTCACCTTCGGAATGCAGGAGGCTTTGGGGGATCTTTCAGACCCAAACCAAAACATAAGTCTACACTGATCAAGTAAAATTCTTAAAGCCACTTTCTTCTACACAAATGTATTGGATTTTTTCTCGTGAATCTGGAAACACACATTAGTTTCCCATGGCTTTTGTAATAAAACACCACAAGCTAGGTGACGTAAAACCACAGAAATAGGGTGGGGATTTAGCTCAGTGGTTAGAGTTCTTGCCTAGCAAGCACAAGGCCCTGAGTTCTAGCCCCAGCACCAAACAAACAAACAAACAAACAAAAAACAACAACAACAAAAGAAAACCCCCCACAGAAATATATTCATTATCTCACAGTTTTGGAGACCGGAAATCTATAAGCACAATGTGGTCACACTGTTCCCTGAGGCTCTAAAGGGGAAGACTTTTTTACCTTTCCATTGTTTCTGTTGGTGGCTAGCAAGCTCTAGTGTCCCTTGATTTCTGGTTGTATTATTACAACCTCTGCCTCCTTCTTCATATGGCATTTTCTCTGTCTTTGTGTCTTTACATGACTGTCCTCTTAAAAAGACACCAGTCATATCATATTAGGGATCCAACCTACTCCAGTATGACCTTGTCTTAACTAATATATCTTCAATAATTCTATTTCTAAATAAGATTGTAGTCTGAAGTACTGAGTGTTAGGACTTCAACATATTATTTTGGAAAGGAAATATTTCAACATGTTACAGTATGCAAAGATATTATTGTTTTCCATACCTCATAGTATAGAGCAGAAGATATATATTATATATGTATATGTATATGTGTATGTATATGTATATGTATATGTATATGTATATGTATATGTATATGTACATATAGTAGTAGGGGAAACTACCTTTTGAAAATTGAGATGGTGAAGGAAAGCAGTTACCATTTGAACCAGGCTGAGAAGGACAAATCAAAATTCACCATGGAGAAAAGGATACCAGATGGGGGGACACATTAGCTAAAGGGGGGGCGCTTAGGCAAAGGCATGGAAGTAAGAATGAATATGTGAAGTGTTTATTTGCTATGGTTAATACTAGCTAATATGGTGACTTCTTATTGACTCTTAGTACATATCATTTATTCAAGTGCTAAAAACAGAAAAATCATCATCTCCATTCCAATAATCAAAATTATAATTCAATCCACAACCCTAACATTAGAGAGTCTAACAAGTCCATGCTAATGCCATTTAAATAATCATATGTAGGAGACATTTAAATATATTTTAAAAGTCCAAAGACTGAGTTAGCACTTTTTAAAGCAAACTACTTTAAATTGGCAAAGAATATTCTGTTGAATGCTTTGATGGCATCTTACCTATCTTCTGAGTTAAATTCACACAAATAAAACTGCACTTGTAGGTATGATTCTGCAGCTCCACCTACTCAACTAAAGCATGGTTAATTAATGTTTTCTATTATTTCTTAGCAATAGTTTCTAATTTACTACCAAGTTAGTGTTACGACACTGGGCATTACTTTGATAGCAAAATATTAAGCAAGGTTTCCCAGACCAATCACGAATATATTTGAAAATAAGTTTGAAATATGTTTGAAAAGACATTTAAGAAAATGTTAATCACCAGGGGAACTTTTATTAATATAAACTGCACTTCCCCTAAATGAATTTTTTATACTTGGCGAAATGACTTCATCCAGGTGTCTGGTGCCACCAGAGCATGCATTGTAACTTGCTTATCTTTAGTGACGTTTGGGCTGCCTGTGTGGTCTTGGCAGCTCTCCCCAAGCGTTGGCCAGGGTCATGTTATACAATGGCCATTAGTCAGGCACAGAGCACATAAACGATGTTTGTGAATCATTTTTCCACTTCCAGACTGTAAATTAAAAACACTATCATAAATTTGTGAAGAATGAGACAAAAGATGACTTCGTATGCATTCTGTACCTCAATAAGTGAGAATTTAGTAGGTAACGAGAAGAAAGAATTCTGTTTAACTGGTTATGAATTACATAATGAAAACTGAAGTTACCCGAAAATCCACAAACATTCCTTCCTTAGTGTTTTCTTAGATCCCGAACACAAAATAGAACAAACCCTAAATTGTGTGGACATAATGTTTTATCCTCTTGTGTTGACTTCCTTCTTGTGATTGTGATAGTTTGTAACAATGATGCCACCTCCTTTTCCTGAGAAGCCCCAGCAATGTGTGTGGCTCTGGGTACAGACATCTTGCCCCTCTGAGAGTCTCCCCCGAATGAGTGTGGCTCCATGCTTAGGTATGTAATAAACTGAACGTTGCTTTTCCTCTTATTAGTCTATTGTCAGTTTATTTCATGGACTAAAATTGTCAAGGCTTCAGAGGGAAAAGAGTAAACTAAAAACCTCCCTTCAACATCACTAATGGATAAAAGAATGTTTGGAATGTTAATTTGGACCATTGAGCACTAACTTAGAATGCAGTGTCATAAGACTGGAAATAAACAGCAATTAAGGCTTTTAAAATTCTTGTGTTTCTTCACTTCTGAGGAATCCCTTTATAAATTGGAGTGTTCTACAAAACAACAGCCCAAAGGACAGGGAGACCGAGAAGGAAAACAGAAAAATATAAAGAATTCTTCAATGGGTTCTAATGCACACCCAAAGATAAAGGGTAAGTAGTGATACAAAATATTGACAGTGTAAACTTCTTGGTATTGACTAAGCAGTACAAAAACATCAATATAGTGATTTTGGTCTGCTGCTAAACAGGAGGAAAAAAAGCCCTACCTTGTTCTTAGTACGCCAACTATCACCATCAGTGTGAAGAGGGGCTGTGTATCACATAATGTGTAAATAGACTTACTGCAGCTTAGATCTAAGGGTGTATCTAAACCTTAAAGACCTACATTAGAAGTTAGATGACTGCGAAGGGCCTCTTCATCTGCTGTGTCAGATTCCTGGAACCTAACAAGGAGCCAACCTGGAATCAGATAGATAAGTGGAACCTGTGATGGCTTTTTCATAGTGAAGGAGCCACACGAACCCAGAGAACAATCACATAGTTATATAGTCCACATAGATGTGCCATTTGCCCAATATTTCCTAGCAGTTTAAAAATGGTTCTGGAGATGATAGAGTTACAGCAAGATGCCTGAGATTGTAAGTTTCAGACCTCTGGGAAAGGGAAGGAAAGAGTGAGTGCTACTTGGCTCGCAGAGATCCACTTAGAGGACTCATTCTGGGTTGGACCACGTCACACCTAAACACTTGGAGGTCTGGTGTTATAATTCATGGCCTCAGAGTATACTGAATCAATGGCCCATGGGCAAGGATTCCTTGGATTTCAATTCACTTTTGGGCAGTTACTATTCCCTGCAGAGAGAATTCAGCAGTGGTACTTGACTCTTGGCTGCTATCTCCAAAAAGGACGCAAAGTGGTAGACGCAGTCGGCCAGACTCACACCAACTGGCATGTAGCCTATGTAATGGATTCTTCATTAATTACTCATTCCTCAAATTCATGTACAAATTCATGGTTCACAGAAAGCAGCAATGTTTCTGGTATCTTGTATTCTTTTAGAAAAAGCCATATGCCATTTATCACTTTGTTGAGATAAAGTTAGTTAAGTAGTATTTTAACAAATTAAAGAAAAATCATAGCACTATAATGTCCATAATTTTACAAAGATACTTAAGCTATCAATAAAGAATCCATTTAGAGAGGTATTGCAAATAATGGCGATGATAGCGATCAGAGAAGAGGCAAGAGTTCACTCATTTTGTGGCCTTGCCCCACCTGCCCTGGAAACTCTCTTCTTAAGTGTTCTGTGGGGTCCAGATGGCTGTGCTCAGAAGGACTCATGTCTAAATCTACCATCAGAAATCTGATTCTGAGGTTTGATTATTTGTATAAAGCTCATACTGAAAGTGAGTCAACACAAAGAGATATCAGGACTACTGTTCACGGTTTCAAAAAAACCTATAGAATAATAAAATTTATGGAACAGAACAGAGATTTGGAATGATCCTTTGGAATCTATAGCAAGTGGCGGGGAAAAAAAAAAGAATGAACAGTTTTCCAGCTTTTTGGGATGAAACAATCCTTTCTGAGATTCACATTTCATTTCGGAGTTGTTTAACCAGTAAAGTGCTGAAGTGATTAAATATGAAACCACAAAGCTGAATGTTGAGAAAACTGGTCAGAAAGCTTCTGGAATGAGCCTTAAGCTTTAGTTATTTCTGTTCTGCTGGTCAGTGATGAAATGTGCTATACTCAGCCAGCTACACTATCCACAAAGGAAGGTTTGCTTTGGTGGTTTTAAGGTATCTTCTTTCAGAATTTTGATGTGGCAGCACATCCCTTAACAGCTAATTTCCTGAGGGCTACTAAGCAAGAGCCAAACCCAGGAAAAAAGAAAAGTTTAAGCTCTCTCACCTCGCTATGAACCCTTTCCATGTTGAAACACAGAAGGCACGCTCACAGTCCAGCTCAAACTGAACCCTGCCACAAGGCCCTAAGTATTTATGTAGAGAACCCAAGGGCTTATTTTTCACCAAGAAAATAAATGAAGATGTCTTTGCTAGCTTGTGCTTTGCCCAAACATGAAACCAAAGCCAAAAGGAATAAAACAAACTTGTTTTTCCTCTAACAATTTCAATAGAGAAAATTTTAATAGGTTCATTCACAAACTGTATTAACAACTTTTGATTATTTGCTGGAAACTTATGACTACAAATTGATTTATTAAATTTTTTTCCTGGTTGTTACTTACTGGAAAGACAAAGTTAAATATATTACAGTCATTGCTCTTTTATGAGCTTATAGTTTGTAAGGCGGGCATGTGATATTTTCAGCTATATGTAAACTTATAAGGGGGGAACATTGCCAATATAGTGTCTACATGACAGTCAGGTTAAGATAGAAGGCCTGTGATTTACCAAAGCTACCTGTTGGGGCTCTGGACGCTGGAGATCCTTGAACTGCATTCAGGACACTGTCATCATGTTTACTTACAGAGTTAGCACTTAATCCACGTCATGGATATGCCATTGCCACCTAATGTTTTTGTCTTACTTCAGTGGTATAATGCTAAATGGCTAGTAATGTAATTTTTCACAGATAAAATTACTTGTAAAATAAACGTATTCTTAGAATGTCAAATACTGAATCAGCAGAGCAAAATCCTCAAAACAGAGGGCAAAAGAAGGGGGTGGACGGGAGCTGCATGGAGAGACTCCACAATGTGCATGAATAAAGTGAACATGTTTATTTGAAGGACATCACTTCCAACTTTTAAATAAATGGGCTTATTTATAGCTAAGCCTAATTGATTATGGTTTGATAGACCTATATTCTTTACATTTAATAGCATTCATTCCTGAGTTTCTCACTGATATAGAGGTAAGCATAAAATATTTTAAAGTGGGGTTTTTTTTTGTCAAAGCTAAATCGTATGATAGATTTTATTTTCCTTGGCATTTTATGAAACAAAAGACTGGCTCTGACCAACTGTATTAGTAAATATTTATTTACTAGTCCTTAGCTTGAGGTTGGGGGTGTCCTGATTCACAGCACTTGACAATTTACATGGTGTAAATCCCATCACAGTGGCCAATTCCGAATTCCCAGCGGGATGACAGCTGGCTCTAGAAACTCCTGAAAGCTTACCACTTGGCTCTTGCAAGGAAGGATGAGCCAGCTCCAGCCCACTAGCTGTTTTTGCATAGATCATAAGGACAACTCATAAAACTTAAGAGTTTCTCAAATTAGTTACCAGAAGTAGATCTGGAACCTCAGACACTCTGACCAAACAATTCTCCTATAAAAGGGAGTGCAAACAGGACAAGGATGAGTGGAAACATTTCACTATATTTGCTGTATCCAGACTCCTACACAAATACATTTAAAAGTTATATTGAATTCAGTGAATAGTTCCTTAAGACTTTGAGATAAATATTAAATGGCTTTAAAATATATGGACTACAGTGTATTGTTGTGAAAGTATATATTAATAAACAACCACAATAAATTATATACTGCCAACAGCTAAACCTCTTCCTTGTAAGACTTTTTAATTTATATTCTTCTGGTGTTTCCTTTCAGGAATCCTTTCCCCTCAAATCATTTCTTCTGTAGTACTGCCAATTTATTTCACTGAAACAAATATCCTTATGAAAGCTCTTTGTCAGCGAAACTATTTACACATAACTAAAATGATTTTTTTCTCCTTCAAAACCACTCTTCAAATGAAAAGATCATTATAGGGATGTTGCCTATCCTGTGCTAGGGCCTGGGGAATTTTTTGAAAAATTACCTCTGAATAATCCCAACCCACCTGGAAGCATTAGTAATTTAAGGAAAAGAAACTTCATTGTTTAATCTACCAGAATCAAAATGTACAAGTTATACCACTTAAATTTATTCATTTCTTTCAGTGACTAAAGTGGCAAAATGCTGACTAAATTCATTATTTCTTATAATTTTTTGTTTTTTTTTCAGTTAGCTTACGATAAGGAAGGCACTTTCACAATAGCATTCTAACATAGCTCTTAGTTATGATTTTATTTTAATAGATCCAAAAATAGATCTACTAAAGAATGCATAATCAACACCACAACTACCTCATAAAATAAACTAATCACATATGGGAAAAAAAAAGAATGCATAATCAGATAACCTTTACCGAGTTTTCTCTCTCTCTTTCTTTTTTTAACAACATTTTTTAACTTGCCAAGTCAGCTCTTGTTTTCCATTTTTGTTTGCTCTAACACAGCAGAGGCATAATGGTGATACTCTAGAATAATGTCAGAAGGGGAAAAGCAGTTCTAAAAAAGACAATTGAATCAGAGAAAAATTTAGAAAAGTGCCATTTCTTTTCCTGAGCTTCAGAAGCTCTCATACTGGTAATGGGAAGTTGGGTGCATTGATTATTTACATTTTATTCCCTAAAGCACCTGGAAATCTTTCTTCCCCAAGGACTTAAGAGTACTTGTAGAAGTGTTGCTGCTTGAACACATCATGCGTGATCATTTTTCTTCCCACCTACAAAGAAATGATTATTCCTGTTCTTCCTAATCCTGCTGCATTGTCTATTTGTCAGAAGCACTGAGAGTTCTCATTTGCAAGTAGGTGTTAAAACAGCACATTTGTGAAGATGAAAAACAAACATGCATCTTCTTTTTTTTTTTTGTGGTGCCGGGGATTGAACTCAGGGCCTTGTGCTTGCAAGGCAAGCACTCTAATCACTGAGCTAAATCCCCAGCCCACACATGCATCTTACAGAGTTCAGCCAGAGCCATGCTGTGCACGGCTGGGAAATTTCCATTTATTTATGTTTTAGTTTCTATGCATTTTGAGATTAGACTTTGACTTCAGGAAACTGTTTTTCAAATTATCCTTTTAAATAAAATAAAGCACCTCTCTATCTGTAGGTACTTAGGTAAAAAAGAAGACACAAAGTTTCTATTTCTTGATGGATGTTGGAAGGAGACCATAGTACAACATTCACTTTTTGAGAAGAAAGAGGTAAGTGTACTTTTATGGGTGACGACTGCCCCCAGCCCATGACCTCTGAAGTGACACAAGTTTCCTGAGGACTTTCTCATCCTTGAAGCCCTCGACATGCGAAGCATGGTGCTTTGCACTTCGTTCAGTACCTAATGAATTTCTTTCATTGAATTGAGTATCTTGCATGCTTAGAATCACCCACTTCCCACATGAACACACAAATGATCTACCCTTGGAGATTACTAATTTGATGGCTGCAGATGGTGTTGTGTACGTCATTTTGTTCCCCTTTGGGTTTTCCTACCGGATTTCTTTCCACAGTGTCTCTCACTAATACCATCTGAGTATATCCTAAATCAGCTGATAACAGTGTCCCTGTATCAGGTAGAATTTTAGAAAACTCAGGGAAAAAAAAAAAAAAGCAAATACATTGTCCCTTTTTGTCCCTTTGTTCTCTGCATTTGTTTAAATATTTCCCAGTTCTGCACCTAGACTTACCTGTTTCTGTCAGAGGTACCCAATTCAGATTCCCTTGAAACCAAACCTCTAAGTAGATCAACAGATAAAATGTATTGAAAAGCCACAGAAAGTAACATGCAACACGAGGCAAAACCAAAATTACCCAAACAAAAGAAATATTTAATCATGTGAAATGTTCCTGATCGCTGCTTTTCTGAGTAACCATATTGTTACTTAAACAGCATGTTCTTTGTGCCGTTAGTACGTGTCCAAAGCACCTCTCCATCGACCTTAATCTTCATATGGTGTTTCCTTTCATTTAAAAGGGTTTCACCATCCCCGTCCCTTAATTTTCTAACAGACTTGCTTCTGGGAGAGATTAGCTGTTGCCCTAGAAACAATCAAAACATCAATTTCCCTGGAGCAATATCTCACTAATCTCAGCACTTAAACCACAATGTTTAGTTCGAGCTTGTTCAGTAAGTACTTTAAGGTTGATTAAATGACCATTAAAGATCCTAGAGTAACCAAAGTAAAAACCTCGGAAGGACCAGATCAATCACACTGTGGCTCAGCGCTTTCTCTGCTGAGGAGGCCGGTTACGGTCTCCTGACGATGATTTCAAAATCCTAATTATGGTAAATCCACTCTTAACAGCTCTATCGCTTGTATATACATTTCTCAAAATTCCCCAAATGTGGCATTTGGGCATAGATAAGCATGTGTGCGCGTGTGCATGTGCTCATTGCACAGCGTACTGCATCTGTTAGATTTATGCCTCCCCTTTACCCTATTTGAGACACCTTCTTCCCACTCACTGTTTACTGGTTCTCCAGGGAACAGCCTGGAGATTTAGTTTATGTCGCTGAAATGAACACAAAGAGGAAAGAGAATAGATTTGAGACATATCTCTAGATCTCACTGGGACCAGAACAAGATTGGGTTTTTGTATTAAATTTGGATCAGGGATTCGGTAGTTTTATAGAAAATGACTAAAAAGATGAAGTTTCAAAGCACACCTAAAAATTTAATACATTGCTTATAAATGCCTTTAGCAGTAGGAAAGACAAAATGAAAATAAAAGAAGTCAAGTGACAATACCAAGAAGACCAACAAAAGCCCAAAGGGATTCATACACTAGGAGTCTGTCAGAGATTTTGGAGGATGTAGGTAAAATTCAGATGAATTGTCGAGGGAACTGCCATATTCTATCAATTTTGAAATGACTTTTCCATTGGTGGTTGGAGTTAGACCATTAACACGGACCCTTTGTTCCGGCTTTCAGCTTACGTTTGTGGAATATACCACTTGTCCATGACGACCTGGGTAAATACAGTATTCTCATTCCGGCTGGGATGACCCCAAAGATGAGGGGCCAGTGCATTTCTCTGCACAGATCTCTCAAGTCAGAGCTCCCAGCTTTGTTAGAAAAGCACTTCCACAGAAACTTACTTTAAAAAAAAAGTATAAAGCTCTGAAACTCATTTTGCCTATTTGCCATAATGCACATATATTTGTACTGTACAAATATATGTGTCGGTAGAAATTTTAGCTGTCATAAATTAAAATCTAATTTGAATGTTCAAAAATAATTCAAAGAAAGGCTTTTCTTTCTATAATTGAGACTTACACTCAATGTAAATCTCAAAAAATACATACTTTGTGCTTCATTTTTCACACTGTTGTCAAACATTTTGAGACAGTTATGATTTTAATTTTCTGATGCATATTAGTGATACAGAATAATGAGTTTTGTTTTGGCACATTTGTACATGCATACAACATAGTTTTATTATTTTCACTGCCTATTCCCCTTCCCCTTCCTCTTCTCTAATGGCCTCTCTACTTCCCCTCGACTTAAAACTTTTAAAGTGATAATCCTGATGTTCCACTACTGTGCTCTGGAAACTCTCAGTCTTGCCATGGGATGTAGTTTTGAATTGATGACAGCTGCTAACTGCACTCTATTTTCCTTCACTTGGCCATCGAGATGCTTCAAACCCATTTTTTAAAGTGTATAATTTCATGTAACACAGCTGTATATTTTAATGGTAGTTGCCCACTTTGAAAGATTTCAAAAGGAAATGAATAGTAGAAAATAATAAGCTTCTTATTCCTGTGGACAGGTCAGCAGGACAAATGTGTGGAGTCCTCTAGGCTGCCCCTGTCCTCATACGGCATCTGTGCAGACAAAGTCGTGGAGCCTGTGAGAAGGTGCAGCCTGCCAAGGCCACACAGCTCGCTCAGGCCGAGCCGGCATCGGAGTCTACATCTCTCGGCTCCCAGACTTTCCCACTGCAGTTCACGGAGACCATATTTAGAAAAAATTAAAATGCTGACAATTCCCCTCTATATCTGTATTTTAAAGGAAATAGGTCTCTAACATGAATTATACTCACCATTCCTAGTGTTTATCTGAAGAGGCCTGGGACTCTGAGAACTTCGGGGTTTGCTCTTCTTAAGCAGGAATGGAAATGAGGAAAGGGCCATGTGGCCCCTTCCCTGAGCACACTGCATGTGCACAGCTGCTTCCACTGCTCTCTGGGACACTATTCTCTGGTCCTCTTTCCTCTGATAAAACGTCATTGTAGATTTTGGGGTCAGCTAACATATTTCATACCTTACAACAATGTTATTTAAAGTTCACTATTAAAAATCACAAAGGTAAAAATACTCACTAATAGCCCTCTGCCTTTCTCATTATTATAAATCATTTTAAAAGTAACTTTAAGATGATGTTTCAAAGGAACATTTCAACTTTCAAAATATCTGACATTTATCATCTTAATGCCTGGAAAGGAACACTTGACTCAACAAGAATTTTGCTCTTTATTAATAGGAAGAGCATTAAGCTAAGTAGATGTACCTGCTTGAGTACCCTTGAGAATAGAATAGTAGTAGTATATTTCTTGAGTGCTTACTAGCTTCTAATCTCTGGAATAAACACTTTTCATGCATTATTTAATTTAATTTTCACAGCTACCTGTGAGACAGTTATTATTATCCTACTTTTACAGGTGAAGTAATTGAGGTCAGGGGGTTAAGGCTTTAGAGGCACCAAATGGCAGAAGGGTGACTGAAACCCAAGTAGTCTCAATTCAGGCTCTAGATCTGGGCTAGAATATGAAATCTTCCAAGAAGGGGACTGCTTCCCAGGCTCACTATTATTTGGAAGTATTTTTGGGATGGAGTCACAGCCAGTTTGAGCCCTGGCCATTGTGTTCACCGAGAGCATTGGCTCCAGGCACAGATTTCTGGGGCTGGTGCTCCCTCTCTGCTGCTTCTTACTGCCCTCTGAGCTTTGGCTTCCTTGGCTTTGGCTGTATAGTGTGAAACCTATGACTATGTGCGTCTACCATTTTGCTGATAGGATGGGAAGAGGTCATCTTTATGCAGTATTTTACACAAAGCTGGACATAAACATCCAAATAAGCTTAGTTATATGTACACGTGTTTGGGAATAAAGACAAAAATGATTTCCTATCTTATTGCCTGTTTCTCAAAACCCCGTGTCCCATGAGATAAAGACGATCCGATGGTAGTCTGGGGGCTAGGAATCAGGGAACATCTTAGCCAAATCTTTGAATATATGAGATTGTGGGGGGACATTTTAGATCTAAACCATAACCGGGAGGTTTGCTTTCTGCTTTTGAAGGTATAGCCTCTCGAATTTTACTTGCAAGAAAATAATAGCAGCCAGACAGCAGGTATTAATGTATGATATGACAAAATAAACAAAAGGAAGACAGAACTTACACAACTCACACTGAATATGGTCCTAGTCCTTGAGAAACTGAGGAAGGGACAAGGAGCCGGTGATTCCCATGAGCAAAGGCCTGCCTGGTCATGACAAGCCACACTGTTGGGGATGAGATGTGGGGTTGTGAATGGAGAGCTGCTGACTGAAGGAAAGTACTTCAGGATAGCAACCAGGGTGATCAGATGGTGATTGTGGGGAGCAGATGGGGAAGGTCTATTGTGAGTCCAAAAAGCAATTCTTTGCACCAAGGCTAATTCTGGCAAAACTTCTGGGATAAGAGTTATAGTGAAAGAAAAACAAGAAGTTTTCTTAATGGAAATGGAATCTGTTGGCTGGGGTAGAGTGAGATGAGAGAATAGATGTGAGTAGTTTGATGGAGTAGAAACTTAGGGTGAAGAGTGGTAATGTATATAGTTTAAGCCAGATGTAACAAAGCAACTATTGGATACCTAAAGAGAAGTTTATTCTTGTACACCTCCCATCCTAGTCTCTCACAGACGCACACATGCACAGTCCCACGATCCTCTATCTGGAATACCTCTCTTTCTCCTCCCTTCAACCTCTCCATAACTTGATGAATCCACAGAGAGTCCCACACAGAGTTTTAGGATATTATCTCTGACTATGGAGCCTAGGTTGGGCCTCTTCTTCTGTGTTCTAATATTATCTTCTGCTTACTCCTATGAAATACGAGGTGATGATTAAAAAATACTATGTAGATGTGTGTTTAAGATAAATTATCACAGTAAAAGATACATTGCTATGAATCCCCCTCAAAATACTCCCCCTTACTTTGAATACAGTTATCCCATTGTTGCCACTTTCTGAAGCAGTTCTGGAAGACCTTTTCCAAGAGTATTTTTAGCTGTGGTGTCATGACTGACTCAAGGTCCTGAATCAATTCAAAACATTTACCTTTCATGGTCATTTTAACACTGGGGAAGAGCCAGAAGTCACATGGTGCCAGATCTGGCAAATACAGTGGATGAGGACCCATCATAATATTTTTATAAGCCCGTCTTTCCATTGGATGGCACTTGGCAGCAGCATTCACTGTATTTTTAATCACACCCAGTAAAAAAACTCATGAAAGAGGATTTCCAAAACTGCTTCAGAAAGTGGCAAGAATGATGCTTGTGCTCAAAGATGGGGGAAGTATTTGAGGAGAGCAATGGCAATGTGTCTTTCACTGTAATAAAAATTTAAAATTTAAATATCATTTTTATCCACCCATAAGTGTTTTTGTTTTCTATCACTGTATAACAAATTCCTGCAAATATAGCTTAAAACAACAACATTTTTTCTCTCAGGGTTTTTGGAGGTTAGGAGTCTAGGACGCTTTAGCTATGTCTTGTACTCAGGATCTTACAAGGTCAAAATCAAGATGTTGGTCAGCTGTGGCCTCATCTGAAAGGCTGACTTGGAGGAACTGTCTTCCAGTTGCTCTCAGGGTGTTAGCAGAATTCATTTCCCTGCTATTGTAGTACCGAGGTCCCTATTTCCTTACTAAGTGTTAACTGAGGCCCACTCTCAGCCAGTTCCTTGCTTGGAGGTCTCTTCTCTTCTAGACTAGCAGGCGAGCATCTCTTCTCAGTCGGCTATGACAGAGTCTGTGTGACACTACAAGATCATGCGAGTGACTATCTCTTCCCCTTTTCACACAATGTAAGTTAATCAAAGAAGCAATGACTCCATCATCTTCTTAAGTCTCAACCACACTTAAGGGAAGAGATTATGCAGCTGGTTTACATCAAGGGTAGAGGGTCTTGAGACCCATCCCAGAATTCTGCCTACCTCACTATCCTTTATCACATTGCGATTGCTAACTGAGGTGCCAGAGAGCGTCTATCTTGGTGGCCTGGGTAGCTTCTGCTTTACGTTGTGCTTTCCAGACAATAGGTTTGCAAATATTTGCTAAGCCCTAGAGAAATGTTGAAAGATTAGTACAGATATTAGAGGGCACAGAGGCTCAAAGAAGAAAGATTTCCAATCATTTTTATGTTTAGTGGGAACACAGGTGAAAAGACACTGTTGAACAGCAGTGAGCAGGCAGATTTTGAACTAAGTGTAGAGTGTGTAGGATCCATTAGTGAGGACAATGCTATCGTAGTGGTGACGGGGAAACTGGGTGGTATATTTTTTGGGTGGGGAGTTATGTGACAGTCAATGAGCAGTTTTGGTCATTGCATTGCATATGATGTTGAACAGATAAGAATGAGCAGTTCCCAGCAACTATGCTAAAGTGGGGAAGGCCATGATATTCATTGCTGAAAGACCATTTATTCCTCTGGTGAGGTACAGGGCTAAATTCTGTTGGAAAGCATGTCAAGGCCCAACCGAGAAAATATACGGAGTTGAAAGGAAGGAATTGGACTGTTTTGATGATGAGAGAACTGGGAAGGCAAAGAGGGACCACTGAGGCGAGACAGATCAGCAACCTCTACCATCTAGGGGTCCAAAGGGAGGGACACATCATCTGAGGACCTTAGTGGCCAGAGTCAGGTGCAGGTCCTGGAAGTACAGCAAGCTGTACTGAGCAGGAGCTGGGATGGTGGGGAGGAGTCAGGTGTCTCCAGAAAGGCTGACTGACTCATAAAAAGGAGGAACCCCCAGATTCTCCTGTTCTCCCACTCTCCAGTCACCAGCTAGTGGCTCCTACTAATTGAACAAAGCTGGAGGCAGTTGATGAAGGATCAGGGCAGACGAAAAGCAGACCACAACCCTGAGCAGAAGGTGAGCAATGACCTTGAGGGAAAGCGAGCTCAGGACAGGAACAGAGACCTGAAGATGAGCGACAAGCATGTGCCCTGTAGGGGTGACAATCTAGAAGAGGAAAGGAAGCATGCCTACGACATGTGTGTTATAGGAAAATCCAGCACTTTCTAGTACAGTGGTTGCTGACTTTGACACAGTGTCGCAATCTGCACGACACAATTAGAAGACAAGAAAATAAAAACAAAGTTTTTAGCTATACAAATTAATTAAATCAGATATTGACTGGATTTGTAACCCACACTGTAATTATCAAAGACTTACAGTAAATTTTATAAGGAACTTTGGAATATATGCATGGCCTAGAGGAGATGATTTAAAGAAAAACAAGAAACTCAGAAGCTATGAAATAAATAGATATAATTGATAATGAAAAGTATTTTTAAAACATGGCAAAATACCCAGGAAACCATAAATAAAGCCAGAATATGCATAATTGAAAAAGAAAATCAGCAACACACAATACAAAAGAATGAACACCTATAATGTCCCTTAAAGTAAGTAAAAGACAACCAAATAGGAGAGTTAGTAAACATACTGGCAGTTTACACAGCGAAGTAGGAGAATATGATTCCATTTCTGTACAGCAAAGCACTAAAAATAAGAAAGAGAAGACTTCCATTTATAAAAATGGAGAGGAATGTGAGATGTGGCACCTGCCTTAGTGACTGGCAGGAGGGGCAGAGCACGTGGCATGGAGCACTAGGCAATGGTAAGGATAAACAAAGGAAAGGCTTTGACAGGAAAAATTTGGACAACACAGCAATTTACGTATGGTTCCATCTATGGAAAATGGCGTAAACATATGACTCTACACACAGGTGTGTATACTCTTTCACACCCCACAGTGTCCAAGCTCCATCAACTGTCTGGACTCCTGCCAGAGTCTTCTTTCTGACCTCCCTCTCCCACCCTGGCCTCCACTCCAGTCACATGGGTTCCTCGTTATTTCTCAGACATCCTGAAATTGCTGTGCCCTTTGTCCTGGCAGTCCCATCTCCCCACCTGCTCTTGCATGCCTCTGCTCAATCTGGTCACATCAGAGAGATTTTCCTGATGAATCCATTTGAAATAACATCTCCACTCTTGAGTACTTACACATGCTTTGTTTTGCTTCACAGTGCTCACTTACACCTGGGCAATGTTTAGACTTGAGGACAAGCACCTTGAGAACATAGATTCTCCATGACCCACAGTAGGCACTCAAAAAGTATTCGCTGAACAAAGGAATGAATGAATGAATGATGAACAGAGTGTGTGTGTCAGGATACTTAGTAAAATAGTAACAGTGATAGGTTTCAGGTGCTTTTTGTTTCTTCCTTATAATTTTCTCTATTGCTTGAAGAAGTAACAGATTTTTTAAACATTCTTTTCCTCACTGAGAAATCAGAGGATTTGGCTGTGTTTATATGACTCTGTGATAAGTTTATATGAAGCAGTCTAAGAAAAAGAATGCACTTAACTGCTCTTCCTCTTCATCCTAAAAATGCAGTGTTATTTATAATCTCTGAAACTTTCATTTTGAAGAGACCTTCAAGGTGTTACTTAGCTATTTATGTGCACATTTTCTATATATTGGAAGAAAGTTGTATATCTAAGAACCTGGCTTCAAATATATGTGCCCTACACCTTACTATTTCCTGTAATGGAGACAGTGTTTGTTGTCCATGTTGAAAACAAATGACTAATGCTTCCTGAGGTACTTAGGGGAAAATGGAATGATGTTTCAATTCCCAAGGAGGGGATTTAAAAAGCAAGATGGATTAATGAGTGACTGGAGCAATCAATAGATTGATACAGAATAAATAACATAATATACTAAGATATTAATTCCAGAATCTAGGTGCTGAGTGTATGTCTTCAATGTAAATATCTTTAAACTATAATATCTGAAAAATTTTCACAATAAAAATTTTGGAAAAATATATATAACAGATTTTGAATAGTAGAACATTGATAAGTACTTATGTGTTTGATGAGCAAGGAATTTAGATATCCTGATGATATCCTGTGTACTCAGAGGGAATTTAGATATCCTGATGATATCCTGTGTACTCAGAGGGAATTTAGATATCCTGATGATATCATGTGTAGCTCAGAGGGAGTGTGCGTGTTTAGAGTAAGAGAGTTGGAGGCTGTGTTCAAACCCCAGCACCATAAGAAAACAAAAAACTTCGGACATCCTGATGAATAGCATTAAGTGTTCTTAGATATAGTAAATATTTTAGCCCATTTATTGTTTTACATAGGCTTTGTAGCTGTATAAACCACATTTATTTGATTGGAAAAAAAATCTATTCTGGTTGTTTGGTAGTACGGTTTCATCAAATGTCTTTTGTACTTTAAATACTTACAAAAGAAGCAATGAGAGCCTGGTTTTTCCCATTAATTAGAGCTTTCAAAAGCTTTCTGAAAAAAACCTTTCCACACATGACAAGCCATTGAAAGCTGTTGTGCTGAATGAACTACAATTAGCACTGTTAATAATAGCTTTTCCAGGAGAAGAATTTAATGACTGCAGAACTAAAAAACAAAAAAACTAAATAAAATGTCATTGTGTACATTGCTTCATTGTTTTCTTTGTTTTCCATATGATAAACAGGCAGAAGAATTGGTCTGCATAATAAATACCATTACCTTTGAAAGCAGAACTCTAAAAAGACATTCATTCGTCACGATGCACCACACCGTTTATTACACACAGCCCACAGAGTGACAGCAGCAGAATTTTAAACCACCGGCTCTCTCCCTCTCACTCACTCTCCTTCCTCTCCATCTTCTTGTCCTTTCATCCTCGTCTATCTATTTTTCCGTACTTGTTTTCTCCTCCTCCTTCTCTCCCCTCCTGCTTCTTTCTCACTTCCTTCCCTCTCTTTCCTGCCTCAGGCTGCTAGAGAGATGCCAAGCCACTCCTACAGGCTCCTTTCTGCCACTAATAGGATTGTAGTCCAGGGTTTACTGTGATCTAAGCGCCTTATAGGTTAAATCTCATTGACTCTGAGGAACAGTCCAAAGAGACAGTTATTGCACATTTTAAGAAAACAAAACCGAGGTCCCAAGCTGCAATTTAGACTTGCTCAGGACGTGAGAGGAAGATCTGTGGTCTGAGAATGCAAGGTTGTGAGCTTTTGCTCTCCTTGTCGGCATCTGTGAGCCGGGCAGGGATTCCCAACTCTTCTAGCCCCGGCCCCTCACTACAGTTAACAGTCTATGTTTTGTCTTAAGTGAGTTAGAAAGCAACTGTTTGTAATGGAACTGAAGTGTTTCCTTGGGCAGTCTAATGTGCACCTGATTAAGATTTACAATTTCTTTATACTTTGCTTTTCAACTTATTAATTGTAAATAAAGTTTAGAGAATAAAATTAAGAATCTAGAGTAGTCATTGGTGATTCTTTTGGATTCATAAACTTCTACAACAAATCCTGAATAATTCCACACATGCAGTCTCCTATTTTGAGATTAGACTGGTGTGTGATGCACGAATACGTGATTAACTGTAGGCGCTGCCCCCGCTGCAGAGAGAGGATGGAGCCGGGTGTCAGAGGGGCAGCTGGTCTCCCTGGTCTCATCCTGCATTTCTAAAGAGACAGGCCATTCATAAGGACAGATAATAGAATCTTTCAAAATATTAATGTTCTATGGGACATGGTTTGGGAAATGCAGTCTTAGTACTTGGAAATTTGATTTTAAATATTGTTAGGCATATATCTAAGCACATATACAAAAATCATGTAAGTGCATGAGGAAATGTAGAGTGTTTTTTTCCTGCAATCGAGGTTTTTAAACATTTCTTTTTTGATTATCTTTCTTGATTATCTTTGATTAATTCTACATATCTTTCTACACTCTCCTATCTGCCCTACTAAGGAAATCCATACTAATAACTCACAATTATCCATGTTCATCTAATTAAAAAAAACTAGTACATATCTATGTTTATTTACATGTGCACATACACAGATAATTTTCTTCTCTTCGATTTACAAAAATGGAATCAGAATCATAGTACACATACCCTTCATTGGTTACTTGTTCTCATGTAAGTCTCTCCAAATACCTACTAAAACTACTATTTGCAGCTAGCCTATCCTGAAATGGAAGCAAAATAAAGACTTTCCAAGATGGGTAAACACTAAGAGAATTCGTCACCACCAGAACAGCGTTACAAGCAATGCTTAAGGAACTCAAAAGGATGATAACTATCATCATGGAAATTCATTGAACAATAAAAGTCATTGGTACAGTTGGTATGAAAAGCAAGAAAATAGTCAAATCTTATCAGTACAGAAAACTAGCAAACTACAAAAATATATGACCAGAGAGGAAGAAGGGAATAGAGGCTATAAAACAACAACCAGGAAAAAAAAAAAAAAGAGCCACCCATACTCACAAATAACAACCATAAAAGTAAATGGATTAAATTTCCAAATTAAAAAACGAAAAAAAATTAGAGCCAATAATATGCTGACTATAATAACTCACTTCACCAGTGAAGACACATAGATTAAAATTGAAGAAGGAATAGAAAATGTCATTCCACACAAATAGAAACCAAAATTGAATAGAGGATACACGACTATACCAAAAATGTATACACACTTCAGGAAAAAAACTTGCATAAATATATTAATACTAAATTTATTGAGACATTGTGAGATTAATACAAGTCATCTTTGGTCTCTACAATTTCAAGAGGTGCTCAAAGTGGTGGCCACTAGCTTCCAGACATTTATTAGCATGGCAAACTGCTGCACTGGTAACCTTGGTCATTGAAATTGCCACGGATGCATTTTCAAATTCTTCTCTAAGGGCCAGGAGTGTAGTGGGTTTTCTGTGATATACTATATTGCCTAGTGTACCCCATATGAGGGTAACACCATCTGTTGAAAAAACATCACACTATTTTTCTTTTCTTGAAATGTGCACCTCTCTCTGATTACATGCCTGATAGTAAGACAGCTGGATCATACAGTAGTTCTATTTTTAATACTTGAGGAACTTCCATGTTGTTTTCCACAATGGTTGTACTAATTTACATTCCCACTAATAGTGTATAAGAGTTGTTCCCTAATATTTACTACTTTTTGTGTGTGTGTGTGTGGTACTGGGGATGGAACTCAGGGCCTTGCACTTGCTAGACAAGCGCTGTACCACCGGAGCTAAATCCCCAACCCATTTTTTTCTTTTTGTCTTTTAATTACAATCATTCTAACTCAAGTGAGATGATAATTCATTGTGGATTTGATTTGCATTTCCCTGATGATTAGCAATGTTGAGGATCTTTCCATATACCTCTTGGCCACCTGAATGTATTCCTTGGAGAGATGTCTATTCAGATTATTTGCCCATTTTTAAACCAGATTTTGTTCGGCTATTGAATTCTTTTATGTCTTGTCTTGTCTCTGATCTTAGAGAAATCATTTCGGCTTTCCCCATTTGCCATCATGTTGGCCCTGTTTATTACTTACAGCATTTACTGGGCTGAGGTATATTCCTTTTCTATCTAATTTTCGAGTTTTTTTTTTTTAATCAGGAAGGGATGTTGAATTTTATTGAATGCTCTTTTTTGCAACTGTTGAGATGATCATGTGGTTTTTGTCCTTCATTTTACTGACATCCTGCACTACATTTATTGATTTGCATGTGGTAAAAGATTCTGGCACACTGAGATAATATTTTGTATATGAGTTCAGAAATGTTCCCTCTCTTTCAATTTTCAAATACTTTGAGAATAATTGGTGTTAGCTCTTTTTTTTTTTTTAATTTTTGGTACATCAGTGAAGCCATTTAGTCCTGGGCTTTTCTTGTTGGTAGACTTTTTATTACTGTTGTTGGTAGACTTTTTATTACTGATTCAATCTCATTACTTGTGTGTAGTTTTCTATGCCTTCATGCTTCAACTCTGGCAGGCTATGTGTGTCCAGGAATTTATCTATTTCATCTAGGCTTTCCAATTTGTTGCCATATGTTGTTCACAACAGCTCAAAATGATCCCTTGTATTTCTGTGTTTCCAGTTATAATGCCTCCAGTTTATCTCTGGTTTTACTAATTTGGCTATTCTCTCTGAATTTCTTGTTAATTATTGAGCAGTTTCTCAATTTTGTTTATCTCTTCAAACAAACCACTCTTCATTTCATTGATCTTTTGTATTTATTTAGTCTCTATTTCATTTATTTTTGCTCCAGTCATTGTCAATTCTTTCCTTCTACCAATTTTGGGTTTGTTTTGCTTCTGTTTTTCTATTTTCTTCAGTTTCATCACTACTTTTGTTATTTAAAACCTTTCTTCTCTTTTTTTTAAATGTGGCACTTACTGCTATAAACCTCCCCCTTAGTACTGTTCTTGCTATATTCCAGGATTGTGTTGTGTTTCAATAATCATTTTCTTAAAAATTAAATTTCTCTCTTGATTTTTGTATTGCCCCATTTGCTGTTCAAGAAAATGTTGTAAAATTTCCTTGTATTATACATATATATAATTAAATTCAATAAACCACTCACACAAAGACAAGTACCACATAACCTCACTCCATAAGCTCAACATATACTCACATAGGTGGTGAGTAGAGTAGTGAGAACTTGAGGCTGAGAGGGCAGGGAGGGAAATGGAGGAAGGCTGAGTAACAGTTTACCAAAACATAATGATGTAGCAAGAATAAGTTCAATCCCCAGCCCCTAGTTCTATTTTTCTATAGTACAGTAAGGTGACTATAGTTCAAAACAGTTTATTTTATGTTTTATAAAGAACCAGAAGAGAGGAGTTTAAAACATTCCAACATAGAAAAAGATAAATGCTTAGGAAGAAGTAAATGCTAATCACTCTGATATGAATAGTACACATTGTATACATGAATCAAATTTTCACACTGGATCCCATATAGATGTAAAATCGTTATGTGTCAGTTAAAAGCAAAAACAAATCTGTCCAGAGAATTTAGCACCACTTTCCTCTTAAAAAGTTCAGTAATGTTCCATAGTGTGTATTGCTATTTTATTTAATCATTCCTACGGACAGAAAATTGTTTTATTTCATTTTTTCCATCACAGAAAACAATGCTGTAATAACCATTCTAGAAGGTACATCCTTATGTACTTGTGCTCTTTGGGGTTATATTCCTATGATAGAATCTAAAGTCAAAGTTGCATATATTTTTAATTAAATAAACATTAGTAGATTGTTTTCCAAAAGTATTATAATAAGGAATGTTTCTTTCAGCAATATAGAAGAGGATTTGCTTTGATCTGTTCTCACCAGCAATGGGCGGATTTTAAAACCTTCACTAGACTAAGTGTTATAAACTGCTTTCTTCTAATTCAATTTATATCTTTACTGGTAATGAGAAATTTCATAGATATTATTACCCATGTCGTTTTGTTCTTTTATAATTTCATATTTTGTAATTGCACTTTTGTTTTAAACATTTTGGTAATCATTTTATTGTCAGTTTGTAAGAACTCCTTGTATATTACAGGTAAGGAACATTTGTAATCTGAGCTGCAAGTTTCTTAAAAAATTTATCATTAGTCTTTTGTTTATGTTATCTTTTGCCATAAAAGTTTTGCAATGTTTATATAGTCAAATATACCTTTCTTTTATTTTTTAAATCCTAGCTTTTCTAAATTTGTTAAGATTTGCTCTATCTCCTGCCTCTTATATGTCTAGTTTCCTTCTAGAACATTTTTGGTTGTTATTCATTTCATATCTAAATTGACTTTATAAAACTCTATCTGGAATTTATTTTTTAATCTGGCTTAACATAGGTATCCAAATTTGTGTTCTTGCAGATGAATATCACGTGTGGCAGCAGGACTTGTTATGTTATTAAGTAACCTAGATTTTACCAATGAATTAAACTACCAACCTTGAAATGAAAGCCAATTAATTTTTGAAAACACCAAGATATAGTTATATATTCTCCATTTTGTGCATTCATCCATTTTTCCGTTCCTGGTCAATATCATAGTGATTTGATTAAAAGTTTACTTGAATATTCTGATAATTGAAAATGTAATTCTCGTTTTTCTTTTAGAAATATTTCCTGGTAGGGGAGGGAAATAATGTCTTCTAAGAAATATTTTTTCTTCCAAGAAATGGATAATATTAAGAGAGTTTTATACAGTTAAAAGAAAAGTAATTGAGATTGTATTTGGAACTGTAATGAAGCAATACTTTGAGGACAATGAATATATTTATGTCAAATTTTTTCATTCAATAACACGGTATACCTTTCCATTGGCCCAGATCTTATTTCATATACTCCAAAGACATTTAAGGGTATCCATTCTTGGTACGTATTTTTCTCAAATTTTGTAGATATAATACTCTTACATGTATATAAATGATATTCATCATTTTAATATTTTATGCACATGCATATGATAGAATAGTGTAATTGTTTTACATTTAGTAGACATTCAGTCCCTTTTTAAATATTTCTTAATAATTTTGATGGTTTCTTATTTTTATTTTTACAGACTTCTTAAAACAATCTAATCTTTAATCTTTTTTCCCACTATCAAATATACAATATATTTGCCATTCATATTTCTTCATCTGAGAGGTGTCTATTCATTTCAGATGCCCATTTTTGATTTGGGTCTCTAAATTTGGGGGGTGTCTGATTTTTTTGAATTCTTTATATATTCTAGATGTTAGACCTTTGTCTGAAGAATGGTTGGTAAAAATTTTTTCCCACCTTGTGGGTTTTTGTGCCACTCTTTTGGTGATTTCTCTTGCTGTGCAAAAACTTTTTAACAGGATGTGATCCCAAGCGCTGATCCTTTGGGCTGTTTCTCGTGCAGTCTGAGCTTTGTTCAAAAATTTTTTTCCTACCCCTATGTCTTCAAAGAGTTCTTTCTATTCGATCTTCCAGTAGATTTAGTGTTTCTGTTTTAATGTTTAGATCTCTGATCCACTTCGATTTTAGTTTAGTATATGGTGAGAGACATGTATCTAGTTTTAGTTTTCAGCATGTGGCAAGCCAATTTTTCCAGCACCATTTATTAAAGAGGCTATCTTTCTTCCAATGAGGGTTTTTGGCTCCTTTGTCAAAGATGAGGTATTTGAGTGTGTGTGGAGTTGTTTCTGCATCTTCTAACCTGTTCCACTGATCCTTGGGTCTGTCTTTTGGATGTACCTTGAGAACATACTCTTAAGTGAAATAAATCAGACACACATGAATACACATTGAATGGTTTCTCTGATATGAGAAACCATAAGTGTAAATAAGGACAAAAAAGTATAATAGATACTAAGTAAAAGAAAGATAATATTCAATAGGGAGGAGAATTAGAAAGGCAGGAGGGGGGAAAAGAAGGAAAGGCAAAAGAAAAGAAAGGGAAAAAGGGGAAAAATGTAAATAAAGCTACTGTAAATAGGGAAGGGAGGGGGAGTGGAAGGGAAAGGTGGGAAAAAAGAGGGGGAACCAAGATGTATCATGTACAGGTACAAATTAACTACAGTGAATGTGATCACTATGTATACAATGTACCAATACACGTTCTTGGAGATAAAATAAAAAAAAAAGAAACAAACAAAAGCACATAACTGAATAAAAAAGAAAACACACACAAAAAAACAAATACACAATATAATTGTTATTACTATTTTCATATTGTTACATTCTTCATGTCAATACTGCATTGGAATGTGATAACATCTCTCTGATTTCTGACTTTAATTGAAATGATTTTACTGTTTGACAATTAACATGACATTTGATTTTAATTTTTTAAAGGTAATGTACTTTTAAATAGTGTCTTTCAATTTTTTTTTAAATTAGTGTTCTTCTTAGAAGTGGCTTCTAAATTTTATGATATGTTTTTCAGTATCTGTTGGTATAATTAAAATATTTTTCTCTAATTTTTATATGGATTACTGTGGCTATATTTTCATAAATTGGAATAGAATAAAATTGATTACATAGACTCTATTTGATAATATGTCAAAATTTTTTAATACATTCATAGTTGAGATGGTTTTGCTTATTTTAAAGGCATATTTTGATGCTTAACAGCATGGAAATTTCATAATATTAATTGGGAAACATTTACTCTTTTGCTGAGGTCTAGAATGGTTTAAATCATACTGAAATTATTTGATCATAAAAGAGTAGCTGAAAGTCAGCTGTGAATTCATGTGGTACAGTACTGGTTATTCATTCAATGACAAATCTTTAAAGTACTACTTCTAATTTCTTAGTATACTGGCAGTTTCCCTTTAATTTTGTGCATTTATATTCTTCTAGGAAACTTTCATTTGCTACTTATTTTAGATCTGCTACAATCAAATTACATGCATTATTTTCTCATAATTCTTTTACTCTCCTGTGTTTACCCTTGCCTCCTTTTTTATTCCTCATTCCCAATTTTAGACATTCTTCTCTTTTTTCCTTTAGCAGCATTTACAAATGTTTTAGTCTATTGATTCTTCAAAAGAACTAGCTTTTAAATGTATCTATTTCATCTACAGTTTTGCTTTTTATTTTCATCACTTTTGGCTTTTATTTTCATGAAGTCTCTTTTCTATTTTTAATAAATTATCTTATTTTTAAGGTAGGTATCAAATTTGTTTAATGTTTTAGATTTCTTCTTTAATAATGATTTAAAGCTGTAAGTTTTCCTTTGACTACAGCTTTCATTATCTCTTGTGGTATTTATTATGATTGTAATATGTTATTTTGGCTTTTTGATTGTTTTTACCTTAATTTTGATATCTAGTTTGATCCAAGAGTTATTGAAATGCACAACCATGTTTATAGCAACACAATTTGTAAATAGCTAAGTCTTGGAAACAATCCAAACACTCAAAAAATAATGAATGGCTAAAGAAGATGTGGTTTTTCTATGCAACGGAATACTAGTCTGCCACAAAAAGGATAAGCTAGAGTCATTTGTAGGGAAATGGACGCACCTTGAGAACATAGTCTTAAGTGAAATAAATCAGACATTCATGAATATATATCAAACTGTTTCTCTGATATGAGAAACCACAAGTGTAAATAAGGACAAAGAGGTATAGTAGAGATCATGTAAAAGAAAGACAATATTCAAAAAGGAGGAGAACTAGAAAGAGAGGAGGGGGAAAAGAAGAGAAAAAGAAAAGAAAGAAAAAAGGGGAAAAATGTAAAAATGCAAATAAACCTGCTGTAAATAGGGAAGGGTAGGAGTATTGAAGGGAGGGGTGGGGAAAAGGGGGAAAACCAAGATATATCATGTACAGGTACAAATTAACCATGATAAATGTAATTATGTACACAATGTACCAATACATGTTCCTCGTAAAAAAAAAAATTACAAGAAGTTACAGTAGTTTGCTCACCTTTTGATTATTTATGGTGCAGCTGCATTACAATTAAAAAAAAACTCGTGAATTTTGTTCTCTAAAGAAAAAAATTAGTAGCTTTTATGTGGACACATTTATGTTCAGTTTTAGTAAACAACCCATGGATTTAAATATATAGATAAGTGTAAGTATTCTTCATTTAAGAGTTATAAATTATAAAATTCTCCAGATATTTTAAATTTAGTTTGTTAGATATATGTTATACAGTTTAGTGCTTTTAACCTTAGGTTCTATTTTAGGGATATTAATATTGGCATTTCTTTGTTTAGTTTTTATATGCAATCATCTGGTATTTTCTTGTCTTTTTATTTTCAGATTTTCATTCACTTTATTTTAAGGAATTTCTTTTTCTTTTCTTGTCCTTTTAAAATCCAATATGATGAAGTCTTTTAATGGACTGTTTCAGTGTAATGGCCCATTTACATTGAGCATTGGCTAATGCATTTGTATATTTCCCTTAAATTTTCCTCTTTTTTCACATTAGTATTTGCAATGTATTTCTTCTTGTCGCCCTGGCTTGCTACTATTTATTCCATTTCCCTCCTCCAATCTTGTGTGTCCATCTTCTGCTGCTCATACTCAGACACATATTTCTGTGCTACTTCTTATAAATAAGATAGCGATCTTTTTTTCCATCAAGGCATTCCATTTCTAATTGTCAGCCCACTCACTCCCATAACATGAGTTCTTCAGCATTCTTTCACTTGCTTATCTTTTCTGCTACATCCCACCAGATGAGACATTTGCAATGCTGTTATTGCCAAATCTATTTTGTTCCATTCCTACCTAGCTGCTGTATCTTTCCTGGTTTTGCTAAAATAAATACTTTTAATTTTAAATTCACCAGTCTTTCTTTCCCCTGCCTTTGTCTCTCCCTCCCCCTCCTGCCTCTCTCCACCATTCTTCTCCCTCCCCCTCTCCCTCTCTATTTCTTTCCCAGCAGGGATTGAACCAGGGATTGAACCCAGGGCCTTCACACTGAGCTAAAACACTAGCCCTTTTTTAATTTTAATATTTAAAAAGTTTCTCTCTAAATTGCTAAATTGCCAGGCTGGGCTCAAACTTGAGATCCTCTTGCCTCAGCCTCCTAGAGTGCTAGGATTACAGACTTGTGCCAACACCTGGCCACATTTTAGCGTACCACTTTATCTCAAGAATGCTTATTCAACACTCTAAAAAACATATTCTCAGATGGTCTAGCATTATTTATATTTAAGTATTTGCTATGCGTGGATGTGTGGTGTATTAAAATATTCTTTAAGTTCCTTTTGTTCAACTTATTGTAAATCTTCCTGGCTTCTCTGTTTCACAGGGAATCTGTATTCTTTGGCCTTTCTCTTTTCAGTTGTTGCTCTGATAGGTTATTTTTCTCTGTGGAATCATGAAGACCTGGGTAAAATTTTTTTGAGTACCAATAAGTCTTTATTGATTGTATTTTCCCAGGGAAAGGAGAAGAGAAGGGAAGAGTCAGCATATGTGTTACAATGTGATTAAGAACTGGAAAAGGAAGTTAAGTACCTGGGTGCAGCAAAATCAACCACCAAATAAATAGCCCATTGATGGGGTCACCAAAGCCTAAGGGGGCAGTCTTGGGCAGTTGAGGGATGGGAAAGACTGTCCCACTCTTCCTCCCACAACCCCTCCTCATAAAACCAAGATTTCACACAAAGCTTTGCTTTCTAGCAGTAAACACGATGTTATATTTGTCTGTCTCCTATTAAACCCTCTGTGGTCACCTTGATCTAAGTTTCTTCCACCTGAATAAAGGTTTCTGAGCGACCTGAATACATATTCACATTCAGTTTCCAGGTCTCCTGACCCCATTTTCCACATAGAAGGCCTCCACTTGCTTCTCTCTAGGATCACAGATCAAGAAGGTTCAATCCTGCCAAGCAGCAGTGTCGAGTTTGGTATCAAGAAACAGTCTTGATTGGGAGGTTGGGAAAAAGGGCAAGGGGCTCTTTCGGGATTTCTGCAATTTAAGAATTTCAGGGACCCTCCAATAATTAGATATGGATATGTGTGGGTGTTTAGGTTATCTTTCGAGGGAGAAAAAGGTAGGAGTCATGTTTTTAGAACAGACCTGGTCCCAAAGAAAAAACTTATTTTTCAGATCCTCTTGCCTGGTGCAGAATCTTTTGTCAAAGATGCTTTGGTTATTCTTCTCTCAATAAAAAAGGATGTCGTAAACAATAAAACCTCAAAAGAACATAGAGAAAGACCAATACAATACATGTGCACAAACCAGGCCACCTAATGATCACCAACTCAGAGACTCACTAAGTCCTATAAAGTCTTGACAAATACAGTAATTAAGAGGGTGCGGGTGGCATTTGCTGAAGACCAGAAACCAGTACTAGACACACACCACCCGCCGCATTCGATTACATCTATCCCATTTCAGCGTAGTGAGGTAGGTTTGCCATAATCTCACAGCATGTAAATGTCACCCTCTTTTTCTCTGTTAGCCACCGAGGCACCATTCATCACGACTGCAGCAGAGCAGAATACTGGCTCCAGGCACCACAAAGAGGCTGCTCCTGAAGCCAAGAGTTCTAAAGATTTCAGGATTTTAGTTTTGCTTCATAGCACCACCCCATACAGCACAGGGTAGGCACAATCATACTGGTCTCAAAACTCAACCTCACCAACTCATATATATGTGTGTGTGTGTGTGTGTGTGTGTGTATTTTTTAAAAATAAATACACATATACCCTGTTGTACATTATCGAACACGGCGAATCTGGTGAAGGGTGGGTCTGGTACGTAAAGTAAGCCCTATGCCCTAGGATTGGGCACCTGCATAACCTAACAGTGGCTTTCTCTCTGGGGCTTTCACCTGGCCCAGCCTCTCCTAACTTCTCTGTGCTATCTTTTCTAGATTAGACTAATTTCCAATGTTCTAGTAGAAGATCAAGTATGGGACAAAGCATTTAGAACCCAGATTCCCATGAAACATTTTCAAGCCGTGGGGGAGGGGCTTCAAGAAGAAGCTATGGTAGAAGAGTCAGCTCTAATTGCAGAAATGAGGTAGTTGAATAGGCTGTGTACTGCAGTGCTTGCTCGCCATGAGGATAAAACAAAAAATATTCCTGCTGAGCCATCTTGAAACTGTTGCTGACTTATCTTTGAATTGCTCATGTGCCTGAGAACATGATACAGGAATGAGGGCCATGACTGAAATACACACACACAAAAAAGCAAGAATATTTATATTACAAAAAATCAAAATGCACAAGATTTATCATTTACACAGTGCAGGTGGCGTCCTGGAGAAAGTGGGACCTGAGATGCAATTATCCAAGGGAGCACATAAATTAAATCTCATTGGCCCGGAGAGGGGTGGGAGTGAATAAGGAGAAGCAGGTCTGCAGCTGTTCTCTCAGCCACCCTTCTTGGCTGTCATCATGACTTTTGCTTGGGACAATTCTGAGAACCTTATCCCAAGATTGGGTTATGAGGAAATAAGATAGGAAAAAAACAAAAACAAAAACAAAAACAAAACCCTGCTTTGCTCCCGAGATTCCCTCCCACAGAATGGAGTAGCTTGTGGGTCCATTAATCTGGTCTCATGCTTAACTGTTTCACCCTGCAAGGAAAATACTGTTACTACATATCTTTCTTTAAAAGGAAAACAGCTTCTCCATCTAATCACCTTAAAAAACTGGGGCTAAGGGGGGAAAGCTTTAGATAAACCATGCAGATCCTAGGGTAATAGCTAAATCTTGGAAACAGCCCAAATGCCCATCAACAGTGGAATGGATAAAGAAAATGTGTTTTTTTAATACAATGGAGTATTACTCTGTCATAAAGAATGATAAGCTTGAGATATTTTTAGGTAAATGGATGCATTTTTGAGACCATACTCTTAAGTGAAATAAATCGAACACACGTTTAAATACCACATTGTTTCTCTGGTGTGAGAAACTGAAAGTGAAAATAAAGACTAAAATGTATTATATTGGGAAAGGGAAGAAAATGTCCAAATGGGAAAGGGAACAAGGGAAGGGGAGGGGGAAAGGAACAGAGGGCTAAGAGAAATAAGAAATGGAAGGAAAAAATGGAAAGAAGTTTTTGTAAATATGGAGAGAGGAGGGGGTGAAGGGAGGGGAGGGGAACGGGGGAAAAAAGAAGCAACAAGATGTATCATGTACAGGTACAAATCCCCTATGATGAATGGTAGCACTATGTACATCTAAAATGTACCATTAAAATAAAATAAAAAAGTATTTACTGTATTAGAGTTAAAATATTTATTCATTTAAAATATAGCAATAAATCTATTGCATGTAAACATAAATAATACATTTTTAATAATGAGTATGTTAAAAAGTACTGAGAGTAATGGTATTGTTTTCTATTTTCAGAAATCTCTTTAATGCTGGGCTTAATAAAAGGTAACTGAAGTTTTATAACTACTTATAAATATATAAATAGAAAGAGAAGGTCTGATGCATAAAATCTCAGGGACCTCAGGTATCCTGGGACCACATGTTCAGAATAGCTGATATAGATGTAAGCGCTACAAAACTTGTTCCTGTAAAAATAGAAGAGCATCAAAAGAATACTGTTATGCATTATTTTTAAAAATTCCTTATATATTTTTCTACAAATCACCTAACAATGCAATCAAGTCTTTCTTGAATTTTGTTGAAAAGAGATGATCTGAAACTACCTAAGTTCAGATGAGTTTCACAAGTTGCTGAAAATCTTACATTTTCTCAATATTTAGAAAATATGCTAAAAAGATATTTTGAAAAATTAAACAAATGACAATTAATCATGCTTATTCCTACCTCTCTTAAACACCCCTATTTCTCTTAGACACCTCATTTGTATTTTTTTCTTAGTTTTTATTTTTACTCAGAAAGGGTTGAAAAAATTAAAAAGTTGTCAATTTTGGTACAGTTTTAATATTATAATGATTTGAATTAAAATAATTAGAAGCAATCACAATACTGATTCTCAATTCTGTGAGAACTGGAGGTGCAGTTAGTTTGTTCTGTTCAAAGAAGATGTCAAATCGATCATCTAAATCAGGTTTACTCGTTTAAAAAGTTCAGCTGAAACAAATGCACTAGCATTCATATTCATGTTACCCACTCATTTGAGATTTCTAATTCTTAATTAGACAAATAGTTTGAAAGCTAGAGATAAGACAGGGGTGGCTTAAGAGACATATATGGATGAGTTTATCACCTAGAAATAAGCTTTCCTTCTTTAATATTTCTCTTCAAAAATCTCTTTGCTTCACATTCCTTGAGCTCTCTCTCTTTCAACAATGATGGTTGTAGATAATAAATGGTAGATAGAATCAAAATTGTCATCACTCTGTCACTGCAGAATATACTTGCATTAAAATGTAATGATCTATAACATAAGTTCTCACCAAAATTTTATGTAATGGAATTATTTAAAAGATTATGGGAAACCAAATTTCTGTTGTTGGATTATGGTGACTCAATTAAAAGAGGTGGGACTGATGCATATGTTTAACTTTCTCTTTGAAGAATTTTCCTCTGTATTAGTTTGATTTTCATTATTGTGACCAAATACCTGAAAAAAAATTAAAAGAGGTCTGAGCCCATGGTCGGTAGCTCCATTGCTTTTAGGCCCATGGTGAGATAGAACCGTCCTGGCAGAAAGGCATAATGAAGGAAAGCTGCTTGCCTCATGGCCGCCAGGAGGCAGAAAATGAGTGAGATAGAGAGAAGGATGGTGAGCAGCCAGAGTCCCCAAGGTTGTGCCCCATAACACATGCCCATCAACTAGGTGCCACCTCCTACATTTTTGGGGGAGGGTGCTAGATATTGAACTCACAGCCTTACACTTGCTAGGCAAGTGCTCTACCACTGAGCTGAATCTCCAACCCCACCTACATTTCTATTACCACCCAATAATGCCAGCAGATTATTATGAGCCCTCATGAATGCCTCACTTCTGAACACACGAGACTCTGGGGGGGGGCACATTTTAGATCTAAAACATAGGACCTTCTTGATGGCTTAATATGAAATGCTTCCTTATAAGACTGTGCTTAATGAGAAGTCTTTCTTTCATACAGTGAGAGAAAAGGAGTTCTAAAAAGCTACGTAAGAAAGGAGTGCTGGTAGGGAAGACTGGCATTCATACTCTGACTTTAGGTTTATTTTCAGGCAACCCTGTTTCAGAAAAGGAGACATGTGCAAGTAGCAAACCAGGTATGTGAATTCCTTAAAATTTTCTTTAACCAGGTACTTGTTGGTAATTTTTGTGTACATGCAGGAGTAAATCTACCCTAGTTTGAATATTGTTATTTTACAGCACAGATGTAGTATTTGGCAACACAGAGTTATGATGTTCCCATGCAGACAAGTGATACATACAACTGAATAGACACAAAAACACACCTATGATTACAAGACAGTGCGTGATGTGAGATGGGTGGAGGAAACCAGTGAGATGTGTGGAAGAAAGCCTTAAGTAAGAACATGACATTGAAACTAAAGCAAAGATCAGCAAAGGAGCTCAGTATGGCTATGGCAGAGAAGGAAGTGTTGGAAACACGTGGACAGGGAGCAGGACAACAGGGAATAGGAAACAGGAAACAGGAAATAGGAGGGGAAGGATGATGATGGAGAGACAAATGGAATCCAGGTCCTGAGAAAATCTACAAGTTGCACCCAAGATTTTACCTTAGGACAAATGGGAGACACTGGAAGTTTTAACAGGTTAAAAAAAAAAAAAAACAAACCCATATTTGCGTATTCCCACTTATTTACTTAACAGATAGAAATGCCAATCCTGACACTACTAATCAATATTATGTTTGAGGTTTTTAGCTTTTCTCATTTCTTTGGAGTTTTTCGTACCTCTTCCTAAGGAGGATTTTTTTTTTTTTGGTAATAAAACCATTCTAACCATAATGGTGTCACAGTATCAAATACTTTAAACACAGCAGAGGTAACAGTCAGAGCAGAAATCCATCTTTGGTATTGAATAAGCTGCAAAGGAAATTTCCCTTTTCCTTTAGGCAATAAAAATCTTCTATTCTCTCTTAAAGCACTAACACAGAGGAAAACAGAATATTAAAAATATTTTGCTAAATTTTATGTCAGTCTTAATAAAGACTGAAGCAACATTGTTTCAGTATCAAGACTCAATCCCCCACACTATGTGTGAATCACCATGCTAGGCACTAGTGATTGTTTTGCTTGTGATATTATAGGTGATTTAATCCATTATTGTGCCATCTACACAAAACATTCCTTAATAACTAAGATTGATATTACCCTTATTTAAATTGACTGTCAGTAAAACTGTTTTGAATAAGTACTAAAAAGTGAAATATGTTAGTTAACATTAACTCATTTATGATGTGACCTCTGAATTAGCTAGAACAATCATAGTGAGATATAGGGTAGGTCATACCTTCCTAGTCCAGTCCTGTGAGCTCATTTAAGTGTGTATTTACTATTAGGCTCTTAAAAGGGGTGGGATTAATACCATGTATTGGGAACAATGAAAAGAAGGAAATGAAAGAACAACAAATCCCCTAGTCTTGCTCCCTATGTCTCAGGACAGGACATTTTCATGGGTGGAGTATAATATGTTGGGAGAGATGTTGTTGGTGATGGATGGATGAAATGCTAGTGACTCCAGCTGCATCCTTGCAAAGGATCCCTGTTTCTGCAGAAGCCATAGTATGCGGTTGGCTTGATGTGTCCTCTGAAAAAACAAGAATTCTGTATTGTGTGAATCATCTTGGATTAGGCCTCAGTCCTCCCCCAGTGTTTCCTCTCTCATGTCTATAAATAAAAGCAACTGTCTATCCCATCTGGTCTATCTTCTCTTTAGATGCTTCATTAGATGAAGGAATTCCATATCCTTCGAGGGCTACTCTTTAGAAGTTAACTTTTGAGTATTATTAATTCAACTAGGAAACAAGGCTTAGAAACTGTTGGGACCAAAATATTCTTACAGTCAAGTCAGCAATATCCAGCAAAAGTTCGGTACTTCATTCTTAGGAGTTTATGAGCATACTTGATATGTATTTTCCTATTTTAATCCCCTAAAGTGAAATAATGGTAAAGAAACTAAGAAATTCTCTACATATTTATGTTATACTCTCATTTTTTATCCCTATGGCTATCAGTTGAAACCATTTAAAATAGCATTGAGCCTCCGTACAGTAAAATATTTTAATCTCCACATTAAAGGGCAAATGTGTTGAAATGTTTCCTTGGAAGTAATTTTGAATGAGAGAGAACTCCTGAGCTTGTTAAAGTGTCTAAGAGATGTATGTTAAGAAGTTCTAGCTAACAGATTTGCCAAAGCCATCTTTACAAGGATTTGGGAAATGAGAGAAATGCAATAAATGACCTTTAACAATACAATATTCTTTGTTATCTATGTGAAATCTGGATTAATATCAAGTATAGGAAAAATGAGGAACAATGTTTCACAGAATGGTAAGAAGCAGGCTGAAAGTGTATTGTACCAAATTCAGTCCTGCCTCTACTGATTTAGTTTACAATATTTTGTGGGTGCCTTGGGTCACTTTTAAAATTACTTTATTTGAGTTTCATTTTAAGAAGGTTAATTACAGCATTTGATGGGTAAGATCTAATTCCACGCAAAATGGAAGACTCTAAATTGGATCCATTAAACTGCTAAAATATAAATTGAGTGATGAGAATATAACAGAGGCCCAATTTAGATCTCTAATGTTGTCACCATATGATTACAATGGCACAGACTTTTCAGCTTGTGGCTGGGGCTCCTGGGAGCTATTTCTTACACCGGCACAAGGTGAGAAAAGATAACCACATGGAAAGGAAGTAAGTCATGAATGACTGGCGTCTTCATGTTCACCCACCCACCCCCAAATGCTACCACACCCTGTATACTACTTTGGTGTAAAAAAGGTGAGGATGGGCTAGTGTGGAAACAGATTATGAACCTCTGTCTACAAACATTCTTTTGAGATGAGCCTGTACACACCATCAAGCAATGAGTTTCTAACAATTAGGATGAGGGAAGCAAGGTTCCATTCTCAGGAAGTCACGATTTCATTCATTTGCTCAATACAGATTTACGAAGTGCCTACACATTATCAGCTTTCACTTGCAGCCATATCTAGATTTTATTTTTTATTTATTGTATTTTTATTAGTACATATTTGTGATACATAATGAATATATTCACTGTGGGGTAATAAATATATTATATCATAGTTCTTTTATTTCCCCACATCTAGATTTTTTTAAGAAATCATATATGACATCTCTAAAGAGGCCACTAAGTTTGCCCCAAATCTGTAGGTGAAAGTACCTTCTGTGGAACAGTGTATCTTCTCTACCTCTGAAACCGGGAATGCCTTGAAGGTGAATCATCTTTAACCTGGAGGTCTAACATGATTTGTAGCAATTCTTGCATTAAAATGTACACTAAATTCTGAAGGTTGCTATGCTGCAAAAGAGTTTAACATTTATGATTGTATGGTATTCATTTACGCTTGGAATTCCAGTCCTAGACCAAAGTTTGTGACCACTGGCATGAATGTTCTTGCCATTCAGCAGAGCTGACAGCGTCAGCCTGATTCCTGGCTCCAGGCTTCTAAAGCATATCCCGAACAGATCGGGCTGGAGTGGTTCACGTAGCCAGGAAGCAGGTTTCGGGGTCTATCTGACACTTGGTTAATATTCCAAAGTGAGGGTTAACTGTTTCCTGTCATCCGGGCAAGGCTGACAGCAGTTTCCAATGTCTTGCTCCCCTTCTAGTAAACGGAACTACCAAGCTGTCCCATCATTTGCATTAGTGTGAAGCTGGAATCCTTGCATTTTATAGTTGCTCTGGGTCACTGGGGACTTGCCAGGCACCTGCCCTCGTAACTCATTACAGTGGTGATCTCGGCTCCTCTGCGTGATCAGTGCTCCATTCTGTGAATGTCAGGCCTGCCACTTTGGTGGTCCCCTGAGCCTGAACTGTGGATTCCCATCCATTCTCAGACTTGCCTTTCAAGTCAAGCCTTATAAAGCCAAATCTGTAGCACTAGGTGCAGACATTTCTGGCAGGTTTGTCAAGATCGGCATGGTGGAAGGCAAGGCCAATTTCTGTCAGGAGTGGGTGGTGGCACAAGAGGCAGTGGCTGTGGCACAGAGGAGTCTGGGGTCACTTTTGGTTTCAGCTGGTGAAATCACCTGTGTTGACACTTCATGCCACCTCCTTGTGTTTTTAGTTCTTCGTGTTTAATTTTCCTAGTGTCATTGGATTCTTCACATTAGGGGACAGGGCAGTTATTTTCCTGCACCTTCCTGGAGTTTTAGTTTGGTGTTTTCATAATTTTAAATGAGTTCTTGTGAGGAAACATGTTACAGTAGTCTTCTTCTCTATAGTTGAATTCGTGGTCTCTTCATTCTGCAGACTCATTTCTATTTACTTCATTAGTAAATTTTCCTCCAAGTCCACAGGCTCCATCCCTCCACCTAGTTTTTTTATTGGAGACATTCAAATCAGTTTAGTTGTATATTTCCAGACACTAGGTGGGCACTGCAGAGATCCTGAGATGTGTAAAACAAAATCACTGACCTCGAAAATGTCACAATTTGACAAATGCTTTCAATATGGAGAAAAGTTAGCATCTCAGATTCACATAAAAATTCATGCTAGGGGCTGGGGACTTAGTGGTAGAGTGCTTTGCCTAGCAAGCTCAGGGGCCTGAGTTCGATCCCCAGCATCCCCCAAAATTATTCATGCTAAAAATAAGGGAGTGATTATAACTGGTTTAGAAAATAAAAAGGCTTAAGGGGATGAGAACTCTGTTTTAGCTTAGTCCACATGAGAGTAGAAAGGAGGGACAGCAGCAGAGGACAAGACTGGAATGTGTGTCAGGTCTGTAATCTCTGATGGATCTTGAATACCAGGATGAAACCACGTTCAGGAGTAGTGAAGAGCCTTTGCCCAAATGATTTTAGAATGACAGTTAGTTGAGAGCAATGGATAAGAAAGAATAACCTGGCAGCAGAACCCGAGAAGGACAGGAGAAGTCAGCTCTCTTTGTCAACTCCACTTAACAAAGAATAGAGTTTAGCCTGGCATGGTGGCAAAGTCTGTAATCCATCACTCTGGTAGGCAGAGGCAGGAGGACCACAAATTCAAGCCCGGCCTGGACAATTTAGTGACTTAGCAAGATCCTGTCTCAAGATTAAAAAAAAAAAAAGGCCATGAATTCAGCTCTCTGTGAAGGCCTTGGTTCAATCCCCAGGACTGCCAAAATAAATACATACATAAATAAAAATTAATTAAAAATAAATAATAGGGTTTAAACAAGGTGATGGTTTTCAGATTTTAAGAGATAAGGGAGAAAGAAGAGTTGAAAATGACTCAGTGAGTCTGAAGCTCCAGAGAAAGTGGAGCTGGGATGGGGATGGAAATGCAGATGGAGAGTTATTATCCAAAAGCAAATGATGGAGGCCGGGCAGTGAATGCGTCCACAGAGGGGTGATACAGCGAGAGGAGGGAGGAACCTGGCCATCGCCACAATCAAGAGGCAGTTGATTTAGTTGCCTCAAACACAACAGAAGCATTGCTTATGCATTATTAATCTCCTCCCAGATTCTGCAAAGGCAAAAGTTTTCCTCTGTACTTGTGGATGTCAGCTATTTGCTAAAATTACAGACTCCAAATTACATGTTTCAATTTATAACAGTGCTTTGTTTTTAAATCATCTTCCTGCCCCATCTTTTGGTATCTGCTTTAATAATCTGTGGTGTCAAGTAAAAAAAAATGAATCTCTTTGAGAGTATAGCATGTTGAGTATATATTTAATACTGAGGTTCATCAGAGATGATTAGATGTACATCTTGGTTTTTATCTACTGACTTCAAAGTATCTTACACTTGTTTCAGTTCCCTGATATATTAAAGACTTGCATTTTTAAAAAGCTCACTGGTAATGATGACCAAAAGATAGGGTAGAAATGATAAAAAGGGAGCATAAGGAACCATAGCAGAAATATCCTACGAATAATAAAAATTGATTTTAAAAATACAATTTTTCTGTTTTTTTTTCTTTAAACATGCCATTCATTTGAATATCAACACTCAATGATGTGTTTTGAGAAGATCAAACCTGTAACAATCTATTGAACATGTGCTTTAGAAGAGCTGATTTCCATTTAAAGGTGAATATTTGCTTCATAAATTTGTTTAACAGAGCTGGGTTGGTGCATGTGAGCATTTTTGGCAGATGTTTTCTAGGGAAAGATACAGTATTGAAGGTTGTCAGAGGACATGATTACAATGATTAAGCTTAAAGATCTTTATTGGTTTTATTTGTGATTTCATAATTGGGCAACACTTTATTCTGTAACAAAGAATAAGTGTTCCCATGAGCTCAGCAGAAGAGGTTAGTTTTATAGACAGAAAAGGGCTGAAGAAAGCAGAATCGCAGAGCAAGAAGCAGACTGGTCATTTGAAAGCTACTTTCCTTATAAAGTACGAACAAGTAGAACAAAAGAAAAATGATTGGTTAACATCAGATTACTTCAATTTACTTTTTCTTTAAGAATCAAAGTTCAGGAAACTTCATTATCAGGGCAAGCTAAAGTAGCCTCTGAGAAATTTGGCTGTTTTCTCTCTCTCTTGATTTCAAGTCATATGAAAAATTCAGTTTGATGACATGGAACTTAATGTGATTCAATTTTGATTTTTAGTCTGATTTGTCAGAGTCTAGTACAATAGCACAGTTCAAAATCAATGGCCTCCAGCCATTTCTATTGAACAGGCTTGACACAGTGGTGACATCAAGCAGCTTCAGTGGAAGCCGTTGCAGTCTGGTGGCATCTGCCCTCACACTTCTGGAAGCTTGCTGTCTACACCACAACCTGCAGGCCTACGCCTGTCTGTGCTCTAACCTCCTCTCCCACTGGTAGCCTTTGCTTGGCTTGTCCTCTAGTTTCCTCCTGCACTTCCTCATGCTTCCAGCAGGAGCAGCATTCTCAACAGTGGCCTGCAAGTCTAGTCCTTGTGGTCGGAATCTAGGTTCTTTCTGGATTTAGGGTGTCTCTGGGATCTTACCATGATCAGCTTTCTTTAGGGCTGTACCTCAGCCCTTCCTGACTGCATGCTGGCCACCATTCAGGATGACCATACACGAGACACTTAACTTCCCCCATTTTAAGTGTGGAGAAGGAAAAAATCTTTTTCCTGTACCTGTGTTGTATTCTACAGCTGGTCCTTATACACTGACTAAAAGAAGAGAGAGAAACAAGAGAAAAACAAACAGAAGTACAATAATGTGTGCGTGTCGTGTGAACATGGGAGTAACATGGAGGCTAGAGCTTGTGGTATCTAGTATGATATTTATTTTTTAAATTTTTATTTATTTGTCTTTATTTGTATGTGTTTGCAATATATAATGTTCACATTCCTTGTGTGGAGTTGGTACATGTACACAACATATTTTAATTCCTTTTTTTAATCTCCTCTTCCTCCCTTCCCTCACCTTCCCTCCATCTCTTGATGCCCTTCTCATTTGAGAAATACCTATGTCCCTACTTCCTATTATCTCTCTTTTATTTTGCTTTTTAGTTATAATTTAGATTTCTCATAGAAGAGAAACCATGAAATATTTAAGATTGCGTGATTTATTTCACTTAATATTATGATCTCAAGGTGTATCCATTTTCCTACAAATGACTCAAATTTATCTTCTTTATGGCAGAGTAGTAGTAGTACTCCATTGTGTATAAATACCACATTTTCTTTATCTATTCACCTTTTAATGGGCATATCTTGTGTTTTAGTAAATGAGCAATAAATTTCTAGGGAAGTAGCAAGAAAAAAGAAAAGGGGTTAAGAAGTTCCAGAAGTCACAAACTGTGGAAAGACAAATATATGGGGAAACTAATGGTATATAGGTGTTGCTTTTGGTAAGATATTTTAAATAGATGCTTCTGGTGCTAACTTTGGGCTAGTAGGGGTCTGGCATTGCCCAGCAATTAACTTCTGTTCTTGGTGAAGACAGGTGAAGCAACATCTTCACAAATTTATGTCCAACTTTCAGGCAAATAGGAGTAGTGCAGAGAGCTTTTCTTATAGTTACTTCTCACTCACCTGCTCAAAATAATTCTCATGCTGAAGTTATACATTTGGGAATGACATATTTTGCTACCTTTCACGAACTGTCAGCTGGGAGTTACAATTACTGTTAGTTGAATATAAATAATAAAATGCAGCCGGAAGTGCATAGAAATCAATGGGAAGATCATATTTGGTCACATTAATTTTATTCATGTTCAACTTCTCAAGATTGTAACTATAACATTGACTAGTGTTTTCTAATACTTTTTGTTTCAACAGATTCATATGGTGTGTTTGCTAACATAAAACAAGTTTCTCCTAAAAACTTCTCATTCAGTGAGGCTGGAATGGAACTTTGAATTTTATATTTTTAACTATAACCCCAGCTCCTTGCTACTCAAAATCTAAGCCATGTACTGGCAGCATGGGCAGGGTCCTAGGACTTAGTAAGAATAGAGACGCAGGGAAGGGAGATTGCAAGACCATCACCACCTTCTACCTGAGCCATTTCTCAGAGTTGTAGTTTCAGGAAAAATGCTCAGAAATGAAATAATCTTTCTGGGGCAAAAGCAGGCTTGCTTTCCTCTCTCTATAAACTAGTTGATTCTCCAAGATCAGCGATTCCTTTTCTACTGTGCATGCCAGTGTTCCCAGGAGCCCTCCTTCACACTGCCTTTATCTTTGGCCCAAACCACCACATCTCCTATTGGTATTTATTAGTTTTAGCTAAAATTATTGGTTTGTAAGTATGGTGAAATAAAATCCCAGATTTGTAGCATGGCATACCAACCTATTTCCAGGACTCTCTCTGGCCTCTTTTCTGTCAGACATCGCTCTTGGAACCATAGCTGGGCACAGATTTCCATCTCACTATCAATCTTATTTTTGCCTAAATCTAGGAGTCTCCTCTTGCTAATACTTGGGTTCTGTTCATTCAGGGTTTGGCTCCTCTAGAGCCAACTATACTCCAAGGACTCCCTACCCATCCATATCTAGCTTGGGCTGCAAGTTAACTTAGCCTATCTAGGCTCCAGACAAGGACCAGAATTCACTGTGCCAAAGAACATGAATCGCTATAGTAACAGAATAATGGTAGTACCACATATATGTATAACATGTAGCTATTCATGTGAATTCATTAAAAATTGTCTTATTTCTTTTATTTTTATTTAATATTTAATAACTACTGAGAAATATTTATTACTTTTTAAAAAATAAATGCGTATACTCATGAACATAGACATAGATGGAGAGGAAAAAGAAAATTCCATGCAACTAGTTAACGTTATTGTACCTGTCTGAGAAAACATATCTGAGTAAAGTTAACCTATTATCATCACCTTCTTGGTCATCATCATCATTTATATTTTCAAAAAACAAAATGACAACAACTTTAGTTGGAAGATCTTGATTTGCTTTATTTTGTGATTCTAGAATCTCGGGCAACACTTTGTAAAGTCATGTTTTATAAAACAGTAAGTGTTCCACTGAGCTAAGCAAAAGAGCTTGGTTTTACATATGGAGAAGGGCTGAAGAAAGCAGACAGGCACAAAGAACACAGAGCAGATTTGTCATACTTTTCTTGTACCACAGGTATAAGGAGAAAAAACAATAAAAAATAACTGATTGGTTAAGATCAGGTGCTTTTTTTGTCAAAATTAAAACAGAAGGAACTTGATTATCATGCTGATTGAAATTGGCCTTTTTGGGAAATTTGGTTACTATTGTATCTCTCTTGTGATTTTTCAAAAGAGACTATTTACTTTTATTTGGTGGAACTTTAACATATATGACTCCATTTTAATTTTCCATCTGGTCTGCTGCAGCCTTGCTGCAGGACCTTAGCACACACAAAAATAAAAGACTGTGTGTTTAATTGCACAGTATGAAGTGAATTCAGAAATTTTGTTGTTTTGATAGAATGTTTTTTTTTTCTTTGGTTCACTTAAATTGAATTTCAAAAAGGCAAATGCTTATTAGTAAATCAGTCAACAAGTGCTATTGCTTATCTGCACTAATTCCTGTGTGGCTTGCCATTTTATTTCTTTGGATTGTCTTCTCATCCTGTTTTTGAACGTGGACAGTTAATTCTAGTGTCAAACCTGGCCCTACACTCCTGCTGCTCAGGGAGGCCCTGTCGGGTTAGGTTACCATGGCAGTCGGCCACCCACGTATGTCACCTGGGAAAAGTAGTTCTTGATACTTGGGGCTAAATCAAGAAGAGAAGTGAGAGCTTGGGAAATGTGAATTCTGGATTAACCATCATTGCCCCATGGCCATAAGATGGTTTGAGGAGGAGAGAGGAAGTAAAGACCACCTAGTTTTACCCCTCTACTCTCTTACTCCTATCCCCTAAGCTCTGGCCTCAGATAGATTTGGGTCAAAAGATTCTACAATTGTAGGATTGTTGCTGCACAAAGAATATAAAGAAGAGTAGAACAAATGAATAGAAAGTTTGATTAAGAAATGTAGACTTAAGTCCCCCTATGGTGAACTTATTATTTTGGTCAACCTGAGGGAGGCCTAGATGGACTGAGTTGCTGTGGTTCAGGGTGTAGAGGATCCACCTGAAGATTGTTGCTGACACAATATAAAGGAGAACAGGAGTAGAAAATAGCAGCTGGCTGTTTCCAAGGAGAAGCTCTGTTGTGGCTGGTACCTCCAAAGGAAACTCAGCTGTCCTTATTGCAGGAGGAGCCTGGGGCCTTGCTGGCATCAAGGATGGCTGCTGTTCACTTCAGGGGAGCTCTAGTCTTTATCTCTGCTGCAAGCATTGTATCCTGGTTCCCATATAGATTTCTTCAGCCTTCTAGTGCAGACACTGATGTACATGGGACATTGCTGTGGGCTCCCAGCCCTTGATTGAATCTTTCGGGTCTCCAGTGCATAGAGAGACGTTTTGCACTCTTTCTGCATTTGGTTTGTGTGTGTGAATGTTGTAACTTGTACTTGTCCTGTATTAAATCTGTTCTCTTGCAAACCACTAACTCTAGAAAAGTAACTAATACACCCCTTTCCTCTTAATATTAGACTTCTGCTTTCTGCTCATAACCTGAAAAATTTTTTGGGTCTTCATTTTATTTTTCATACACAGACAGCAAAGTAGTAGACATTGGATGAGCTCCCACAGGGTCCCTTGGAATTGTTACCAGCCAGTTAGTGTAGGGAGTCTGATTCTTCTCAGGAAAAAATAATCGTGTACATTGGCTTCAATCTAAGAATGCCTCACAGGTTTAGAAATAAAAATAACAAAATCTTTAGCCACTTTCGAAGCAAAATGCTTTCTTGTTCTGTTGCACATAGAAATAGATAAGGGGTTACATTTTCTTTAAAAGTTCTTTAAGTTGTCACAGGGAATATGGATGCATTTGAATAATGTAACAAAATACATCCAAATATATAGATGCTATATTGTGAACAGGAAGGACAGAGAAGGGTTAGAATTGTCTGTACTGCTCTGCACATAAATGGTTTCAGTGGTCAAAGGGGATTTTTGATGAACCAAGAGGATGTCATGAAATCAAAACTTATTTCTTCAGGGTTTGGTAAGGTAGACTCTTTTTAAGTTAAATAATTTGTAACATAATCTCAACAAAACTGTAAAGGCTTCTATACAATCCTTCCCAATGACACAGTAAAAAGATGGCTTACACACACACACACACACACACACACACACACACACAAATACATTAGGCCTTTTAGAGAAAAACCACAAGGCAGGCAGGCAGAACAGAAAGAGAAATTGAAAGGTATATTCCACACAAGGAGAATGCATTTCTCAAATTAGGAGCAAAAAGAATTTACAACACACACTGGATGGGAGGAAATCATTAAAATCTTCACAATAAGAACAAATTTCAAGAGCTATAGGAGTTATTCATGGAGAATCTTTAAAGTTGAAACTGATGTTGGATAATCACGAATATTTATACTTATTTCAATTCCAACTAAAAGAAAATAAAAATTCTAGCAAGTCTCATATGCTAAAGGAATGGTACGGAAACAGTAGTCAGTTTATAGTAAAACCCCTGGCTGATTAATAGAAAGAAAAAGGAAGAAAGGAAGAAAGGAAAGAAGGAAGGAAGGAAGAAAATAAGAAAGAAAGAAAGAAAGAAAGAAGAAAAGAGGAGAAGGGAGGAGAGGAGAGGAAGAAAGAAAGAAGGAACTTGATATGAAACATTTGTGTCTCCACTTGAAGTTAAGGATATAACCTGTTCCTTAGTTATAAAAAAATTGAAGGAATAGCAGAAAACACAATATTACTTACAGTTTGCGGCATATTCATACCATACTCATTAAAATTTTATTTTTTCTCATTCTTTAGCTTTCATTTAGTCAATATCAGTGTTCTGTCAGTGTTCTATCAGTGTTTTTTTTTTTTACAAAAAAAATCCTGTCGAGTATTTTAGAAATGGAGTGAAAATACATGATAATTTCAAGCAAGATTTGTACCCAGAGTGGTCAGAAGTGGTAACTCATCTCTGATCCTTTTCTCAGAGTAGGAGCCTTGCGAGACCATTCCTCTGTTGGTTTGTTAATCTTAGTCTGGCTTTTCTCAAAGGAAGTTGAATTTGCCTACATTTGAAAAGCTGTTCTAAGAATGCTTATATTTTCATATCTCATATAATTAGTTTTAAGCCACCAATTTCCAATTTCACATGACACTACATTGTACCTTTGTGTTGCAGATAATTTAAATATATCTCCTGTCCTCAGTGCATAATTAACCATGACTTCCTATTCAGTTTTCATGGTTTCTGATATATTTCCATTAGAACTTAGTTACTGTAATAATTCTTTGTTTTCTGCAAAAGCCTTTGTAATAGGAAAAAGAAATTCAGAATTTTATGCCTCCCTGGTAAATTATGATAATATAAAAATAAAAATTTACATCAAAGTTTGTAGGGCAATAAGGCCATATTCATCAGCAACTTGCTATTCTATTTTAATTTCAAAAAGTGGCCAAGTAGAATTTTAGAATACATGTTGAGAAACTGATGTGTGGGGGAGAATATATGTGGTTTAAATGAATTTTTATTATAGCTGGCTGTTAGAAAATAAGTGAGAGGTAATATTTGTGACCAAAACTTGACATTTCAAAAAGACACAAAGGAAATATGAATTCTAACAAGTTCTAAAGTGCTATTTTAAAAATTTGGATAGAAAACAAATATATTTACTAATCCTATGAAAAAGTGGTGCAAAAGAGGCCAAATTACGCATGGATTAAGTTTTTACCTGAAGACTTATGCTTGAATTAAATATTTTATTAATTTTAATGAGTAAACTTTAAAAATGTATTTAGTCTCTGCTAATGCCTATTTGCTTCTAATAATATCTTTCAGATGGCAATACTTTTTCAACAAACCTTTCTTGAGTGTCTATTATGCGTGGTCAGTGCTAGGCTCACAATGGAAAGGGCTCCAAAGATAAGTGCAACAAGACCTCTGTCTTCAAGAGAGACAGAATGACACATACACATTTAGTGAGAGCAAATTAACAAAGGCAAATACCACTTCTCAAATTATTTTGGTGGCAGGACTTGTTTAGACTTAAAAATTATTGAGGATCAAGAATCTTTGTTCATAAAGCCTGTGCCTATCAGTATTTACTTCGCAAAAATTAAGCACATAATAATAATACATTGTTAACTATTGATATGATATGTTAGCCTCTGGAAAACCCTACTGTAAATACACTTGTAAGGAAATGAGAGCAAAAAGGGCAAAAATGTCATCACATTATGAAGAAAATATTCTCCACTTTGTGAAAGGCTCTGAGGATCTCTGTACTTCGGGAACCAATGAGGTAGAGATGAAGGTTTGTGAGGGTATAGTAGATATGAATCCCAAACACCATGTGTATATAGAAGTGGGAGATGATTTTATATTAATTACTGCTAAGATTGTTAATACCATACTGTTAATGTCAATCTCTGAGTCAAAATTACAATAAAAAAGCAAATAAAATATATATCCATATTGATTTTGCCAAGTAGTTCTGTTCACGAAAGGAAGGCATTCCCCTGCCACCTGGTGGCAATGTAGCCTAGTTAGGGACTGAGAGGTTGAATGATATACAATTTTAATTTAATTGCAGATTTAGAGTTTTCAAATGTTGAGTCTACTACCGAACATTGTAAAATTATACTTGGAACATCTGAAACAAATCAGGTTAATGCTAAATAGTTCTCCAAATAGTTTAGGAAATAAGCAAGAACCTAATTATGTTTTAAAGATCCAATAATTATGCAGGGTTTTCATAGTGCTTCGAATACAATTAGAACTCAATATTTCAGGTTGGCCAAAAGAAAAGCTTTGTTTCTCTGTAGCACGTCTTGTTGTATAGTAAAGAGACAGACAGAGGCGTACACAGCTGCTCTTGCACTCAGGTTCTGTGGGCTGAATATGCCCTGAAAAAGATCAGAATAGCAGGCTGTCTGACTCTGACTCACTGCCCATTCAGGGGGCTCCTGCAGGAGTGCACACCTATGGCAAGGAAAACAAGTAAAAAAGTAGTACAACGGAAAGATGAAAAGAACTTCGCTCTTAGGACATGTGGTGGGATGATATGGATTTTTCTAATGCTAATCCCTTCTCAAGATAAAACATATTACCTTCTTTATGCTGTGTTTTTTGACAGGACAACAAAAGGAGTTAATTCTGTATTGAGGTAATTTTGAGCTTCGAATTTCTAACACAACTGATGATTCACTTACACTCTTAGCATTTCTCCCAATGCTGAGTGCTACAATATAGCATAGTGCAGTGGTGGCAAAGTATGTGAAGATTTTCCAAGATACATAAGTATAGATAGTTTTAAGGTGGTCAATTTTCTGATACTTCACTTCTATATGTAGTTTTTTATATAAATTGATCTCCCTAAAAGCAAGACTATATGCACTATAGCCTAAATGTTACTTTATAAAAGATATTCAAATTGCTTCATTCATCCTGTATCTTACTAATGTACATTGCCCCAAACGGTAAGTATATTTGAGCACTCATCAAAGTGGGTGTCTCCTCCACACAGCAATCATGAAACCATGGTTCATCATCTTTTTTGGTCTTTCCTTGCTGTACAGATGTATTTATCAAGGATTAAACCTGGTCTAAGAAACAGGTAATTTTACCACTAATAATAAGGTGAATTCAGGTATGTGATAGAGGCTAAAGGAATAGCATCAATTTTTACTTAGCAACTTTGATTCTCTCCTCTTCTGGTTATTTCTAAAAAGTTATAGCTTTATAGGAAGAGTTCATTGAAGAAAATACATAAAGAACACCAGAAACAAACACTAAATGCTTAAAATTTATCTTTTGGACATTTTTAAATGATAGAAATCTATTCTACTCTTCTCAGTATTATTCTCCTAACACTAAGCACCCAAGTAAAGAACAGCCAAAGAATGCAGAGTAGGAAAACTTTGTTTTAAATGTAATTGAATGGTTTTTGGAAATATTGAAAACTTCAAAATATATTGAAAAAAACTTTGGATAAAATTTTAATGTGTATTGTTAGGTAAAGTAATTAAACTCTGTTCTTCAAGCCATGTCATAGATCTATTTTAATTATCATCAATTATTTTATTCATCATAAATATTAAGTATTTTCTATCTCCTATTAATAAAAGTTAATATATAAACTAGTTGTCAGACCAGTTGTTATATCTGTGAGTTTTTGTTCCAGGTTATGGATCAAAAGAGGCCTGTGGAGCAAAAATTTGTCATAGAAGACAGAAATAGTGTCATTCTATGGGTAGAGGGGAGATTTTCTTCTGACCAAAATAATAAAGATAATATTCTCCTATGAGGAAAAGATTGGGCAAGTTTTTAGTACCCCTTTTAAAAGACCCGAGGCACAAAAAAAAAAAAAAAAAAAAAAAGACCCAAGGCCTTGACTTAAAATTCTTTTAATGTTTAACATGTGCATTCACCTCTTAAGGACAGTAAACATGAAATATTCTCCATTTTCCTAATTTTTCTAAGGTAGAAGATAATTTTCAATTTTTTTTGGTTTTTGAAGATCCCTCAATGCTTTATGTTTTAATTCTTTAAAGACTTTTTAATAAAGAGCCTAACAAAAAAGATGTGATTTCCTCCTGTGCTTCAGAATTTGTATATAATAATGGAATGTCTACAATTAGTACCAGGCAATGCAGTAATTATGTGATTACTAAAGGTCTTTGTTGGTATGAACATGTTTCATTTAGAGGCAAACTTTGCTGCTGTATTACAGACCCTTCAGAAATACTAGAAGTGAGCAGATTTAGCATATACTGATAACAACAGTTCGCAACTTGCCTGAAAATGTTGCTCTGCTGTTTGCTCATGGAACGACAATCATTGCAGGCATCTGGTGGGGACCTGATCGAGTTCTCTTGCCCCATTCTGTTTCAAGAACAGTGAGAGCTGATTTACTGGGTAGGTAGAACGTAACAGAGCACAGGACTCAGACTACAAAGATGTGAAGTCCCGCTTCTCCCATTTCTTAGACTTGGGCAAACTACTTCAATTTATTTCAACAAATTCTTTACCAAATTTCTAATATTACCCAGTACCAGAGAAACAAAGCTAAATTTAAAAACAAGATCAATGAGGTGCTGACATACATAGAATACTTCAAAATAAGCTGAGAGAGGTGTGCAGAGTGTGGTGAGAATTTGGAAGAGACTCTCCTTCTCTAGCGTTGTTTCTGGGTGTGGGGTGGCTGAGACGACTTTGAGGGGGAACTTGTGGGGCTGGGTTTGGGGGTGGAGAGAAGGTAGCAACAGAGAAGTCCGAAGATTGTTCAGCACAAGAGAGAAAGTCAGGGCAGAATGAACAGAAGCCTGTGCTGGGGAACGATGTGATCTGAAATGTAAATGTGGGTGTCTGATACAGGGAGGTCAAGCTGGATTCACAGCCTAGAATGAAAGCTTGGACTTTGGCCTGTACTTGAGGAGACCTACTAAAGTAAGTTAAGAGAAGGGTCAAATTCACATTGCAGTTATATAACTCTGGTGGCAGTGTGGAGTGACCAAGATGTAGCTATAATGACTATATCAGTCATTTATCAATTGAAGCAGAAAGAGAAGTGCCTTTGAGCTTCTTTAAACCCAACTCACAACTTCACTATTTTATAATTAAGCAATATCATCCTTCCTGGGAGAAAGAGCAACTGTCACGGTCACATGTGCTCTTCTGACGCTGTGACACCGAGATTTTGGTTCTTTTCTCAGAACTGTATTTCATCACACAACTGCCACAGGACACTACATGTCATTTATGATAATGCTGTTACCAGTAAGCAAGATTTAAAAACAAAACAAAATGAAACAAAAAAGCTGGCTGTCAGTGAAATTTGTCTTTTGCCTACTTTTTGAAGGGGCAGCAAATGAGTTGCAGATGGATCATTATTTACAGTTTTTTTAACATGTCCTGAGGGCTGGGAGCTGTTATGTTTGTTGTCACCACCACACAATATTGAAAACTTCTACTGGAAAGGGCTCCTGGCTTAAGACAGGACAGGCGAAAGCAAATGCGCCTGTGCACTGCACATAGAGCTGTGGGATATGCATGCTCTATCACGCTTTTCTCCAGGCAGAGGCCCTGGCTCATTGTTATAAAGGGCTGACTCGGAGGAAGCAAGGTTGATGCATGTCTTGGGGCAGTGGTGGTGACCACACTGACTTCATTTCTTCTTTCCTTCCTACAAGCTTTGTCCCTTCAGTGACACTGAACATTAGTCTTTGGGTGGTTACCACCTTCCCATTCCATAACATTTTTCCCAGAGAATTTTCAGCCCATCCTGTCCAAGTGAGGCTCCCTTACTATTCTTTGCCATAGCACTCACTTATGTTTTTTCATATCACCTCTCAAGTTTTGTGTTTGTGTATATTTAAAAAAAAATGAACTACCACTTCTTTTGGACTGAAGTCCCCGAGATCATGTATGTCTATTTGGCTCATTCTCATTTATTCACAATAGATCATTGCACATAGAAGGCACTGTGTAAAAGTTCACTGAATAAATATTAAATTAAAGGTTTTATAAAACTAACATATACTTTAGTTTTTATTTATCAGCCAGATTTAATGTTTGTTGTCCATCATACCTTTTCAAAATTGATTAAAATTTTGTAAAATTGCTATGGCACTTTAGTTGGCAAAATGACTTTCCCAGTTTTATTAAAAAAAAACTAACAGCAGAGTTCCTTTTGGAAAGAGAACTGTTACCCTAGAAAAATATTTATTTAGGCTGCATTGACTGGAATAACAGAAATATGAGGGCATGTTGCTAGATAATGTGCTCAATACGTAAGTAGTAATCTGAGGTTAGAGAAGGAGCTATGTCACCTGGTAGGACTTAGGAACCTTCAAAAAAGAAAAATGTACTTCACAGTTGACTGAACCATTCCTGTGACAAGGTGGCCAATGCCCTTAGAGAGCTCACTTGTCTAATTACCTATTGTACATTATTAATTTGTCCTGACATAAGTCATCTGTAGCACCAAACTTTGAAAAGTTAGCAGCATTCATATGTTTTTGGGTGAGGTTTTGGGAAAACCATTGAAAAGGGGCTATGTCCATACTTGGTCACTGTGGATCTGGGACCTGCAACTGCAGCAGAGGTGACAGGCACCTCATTCTGTCGTTCAGATTGTACCTCATGTTTACAGCTTGCAAACATTTTTGGTTAGTTCCTTTTGGGAGTTCAGAAATATCCGATTAATATTGAAAGATACATCAAGTTTTAGAGCCACAATATGTACATAGAATATAGCCACTTGTTAAAAAGAAAATGTCTGTTATTTTTAGAGACATGTAAAAAAAAAGCAAAAATCTGATTTATTAGTGATTTCTGTTTTTAATGGTGGGAATCCTGTGTTTTTTATTTCAACTGCCTGTAGAAATTTCTGGATGTAATAGTCAATTTCCCAGGGGAAAGCTGGGAAACCCAAGACTGCATTTTGTGAGAGAAACTTGTTTTGTCCCTTTATAGGAAGAACAGAAGGGTATCTTCGGGGACAGGGATCCCATATGAAGTCCAGCCACACCTAGGAATCTTCCCAGGTCAGAGGGCTCCTGGGAGATTCTGCAGCTCTCATTTGGGGCTTTAATATCTGGTACTGCTTTCTCATTTTTGTTGTTATTGAGAAAGTGACTCCGATGTCCATACCTATCTCAAAGACCAGAATGGAGAAACACCTGCTAAATCTACATGCTTACACATGCTTACATTTTTTACATTTTTTTTCATGGCACCAGACATGTAGTTAAGAAGAGAATGTCATGAAATAGACATTGTAAAGAACCATCTATTTTTCTTTCTTGGGATGTAAAAATCAGTAATAGAAACTCCAATTTGTCTTACCTTTTTGGTTTAAAAATTATAGGTATGAAACACCTTGTTAAAATACATAAATCCACAAATTATCAGCAGTGCCAAGCCACAAGTGAAATTATGCTTATTCAAAATGAGAGGGACTGTCCCCTCTTCCTGTTCTGTGGGCTTCATGGCTTGCCCTCTTAAACCTCAGAGTGCAGAAAACTTTCCTTGGGCTACCATTTTCCAGAAAATGTCTCTTTTTTTGAGATGTGTCTAATATGTGGCTATAGCACAGGTTCCGTGAGGCCTTTCCAAATGGCTTTAGAGTGAGTTTGTATACTGTTCTTCAGCTGAGTTTAAAGTCATAGTTTACTTCTGTGTTCATTTGAGCTTCAAGAATGAAAGGTGCAGAGGGATGGTGATGCTTACAGGGGAAGAGAGTAGGGTTTATATTTTGGACTTAGGCGCAAAAGGATTGCCTTAGTCAGTGTGCCTAACATCCACAAAAATCATTGCTATAGTTTTGATCTTGAGTGTCCTCCAAAGATGTGTGTTAGAGGCTTGGCCCCAGCTTGTGCTATAGGAAGATGGTGGAAACAGTAAGAGCTGGGTCCTAGTGGGAGAGCTTTAGGTCTTTGGGGGAATCTCCTTGAAAGGGCTCATAAGACCCCCATGTCTGCTTTCTCCCCTTCGGTTCTTGGCCACAAGGTGAGTGCTTTTGCTCTGCCACATACGTCTACCCTGATATACTGGTTCTCCAAAGGCCCCAGATAATGGAACCACTGATCATGGACTTCAACCTCTAAACTGGGAGCCCAAATAAACCTTTTCTCATAAGTTGATTATCTCAGCTATTTGTTTTTGTAGTGGAAAGTTGACACAATTGTTTCATTAAACTACAGAACAGATACAATTCAGATCACCTCTACTACACTAGGACCTGTGTTTTAAAATGGCAAATAAGGATATGAACAGTTATAATACTCAAATTAGCTTTTAGGATATTAGTTTATTCATAATATGTTTATTTCCAGCTCTCTCTGCGTATAATATCTTCCTCTTTTGTGCTTATTTACTTAATCTCTACTCTTGCGAGGTGCTTTTCTGTTTCCGGGAGCCTTTGCTCTAAAACATACCTCTTCTTTCCTGTTGAATTTCTTGCCCTAACACATAGTAGTCAAATTGTTTCTTGACTTGCCCATTTCCTCTGTTCTCCTGAGCCCCACAAAGGTGAGAATCATATTTTTAAAAGATCATCACCGCCTTCATGCAAATCACAGGCATTATTTCAGTGTAAGCAAGCTCTCAATAAGTACTGACTTTAATAAATTATTGATTCTTCAGTGTGTTTACACTTTCGAGGGGGATGATTAGCTGTGTTTTAAAAATGAAGCATTTTAATCATAAATAGTACTTTATTTCTGACCTTACACTGTGCTTGTAATAAAGAAATGATTAAATGTTGGAACCTGAAGAAGACTTGGAATTCATACTTAAATAACATAATTGTCCATAGGAGAAAAGATCCAGAGAAATTGGCCAGTTCATCTGATCTCACGGTGCTTGTTAATTGTGGAACCAGCATTCCAGAGGGCGAGGCACTGTCCAAACATGAACGTGTTTGGGTTTGTTGTCACATGTGCCTTGTGCTCTGGGCAAGCCACTTGGCTCTGATTAAGACCGACTTCTCAGATCTTCAGTCTCTTCACTTCTCACATGAGGACGGCATTCAGAAAAGAGGGCAACAGCGGGAAACTGTGTTAGTGAGGACTGGCCGAGTTAAAACGTGAAACGCGCCGGCAGTCACAGCTATGTAACAGTAGTTGTCACTACTCACATTTTGATTCTTTTTTGTCTTCTCTAATACTTTGTAATAATCCATTTTGTTTTATAAATATACAAATACCCAAACTAAATAACCAGACACGGTATTTCAAATTTGATAGCTGTAGGGATAGTACTCAGAAGTACATGCAATATGGAAGGAAAAGAGGAAGTGCTCGAACAAAACTATCCATCCCTTCTACAGTTACTCATCACAAGATTTAGAGTGCTTTTTTTTTTTTTAACAGAGGCAACATGCTAGTACTAGAAATATATTTTAGAAGATATCACAGTGAGATTACAAATATAAGGCAAGAGGATTCTAAGGAAGAGGGATAAAGTTCACACAAGTACTGAGCATTTTCATTTTCTAAAATCATTTCCATTTTAAGTAACACACTGAAGCTTCTGCCAAATGATTATATTTTGCTATCCCAAAGAGTATTCAGTAATTCATGACTCTGCCTCTGACTTCAAGGAAAAATGCTTAACTATAACTCTGGCTTACTGCTTAATTCCACAACAAAGAGGTGTAAGTAGTCTTTCTTGTTTTAATAAAGACCTTTGCTATTAAGTTATTAGTGCTGCTGAAAAACACCTAATAAGGAAAGAACTACTAATTTAATTTGTATCCAGTCTCTCTTCTTTCCTTCAATTTAATTTTCCAACTCCAGACTGTTAAATAGTACATGCTGTCTTCACTTTGAACTGCAAATAACAAGCTGTCATTTGTGAATTCCTTCCTAAATTAAAGATAATTAGAAGTGCTCATTTTCTTGTAATTAATGTTTAGGAGAGAACTGGGACATAAAATATTTTTGGACTATTGTTTACCATCCTAAAATAATGCTGACATTTGATTATCATGCTAAACTCTTCTGAACACTCAGTTATCAGCTATCTACTACATGGGCGCTTGTGCTGACACATTAATGTTTAGGAGTGACATTCAGAATTAAGGCTTACTGGTGCTCAGTGGGATACTGTTTTAGTTACTTTTCTCTCGTTGTTGGGACAGAACACTCGACACCCAAAGTTAGAGGAAGAAAGGTTTATTAGCTCACAGTCTGCAGAGGTTTCAGTCTATAGTCCGCTGGGTCCGAGGCAGGGTGGCATGGCAGAGGCAGGGCGGGCCCGGCAGCCGACCGGCTGACCGGCAGCAAAGTAAAGTGAGGAAAATGCAAGGAATGTATGCAAATAAGCAATGCAAACAAGCAGCTAGTTAGCTTCTTCCTGTATCTTTTATCTAGGCTACCTGCCCCCAAGGCGGCCGGCACTCCCACCCCCAATCTCAGTCTCACATCCTTGATCCCAGCAGAACCATGCCAAACCGATCAAAGGATCAATTTAGTAATCACACACTCTAGATCCAGCTATCTCTTACCACATGAGGCTTTGGGGGGACATCTAGACACAAACCATAAAAGATACTAAGGGGAAGAAAAGAAGGCAGAAAGGAAATGGTAAGTGTGACCTGAAGCATAGTTTTGAAGTGGATCATGGTAATCTCTTACTTTTTTTTCCCTTCAGATCTCATTACCTTTCTGCCTATGACTTCTTTTTGGACACATTTGAAAACCTTTCTTTTGTCTCTCTAAAACCGTGAGACCCTTGACATCTGGAGCTTGTTACACCTCTGACTTGCTTTTTTCTTTAAAAGGTAAAGAACAATTTAGTTCTACCTCACCAATGGGAGCAGCTATTATGCCACACCGGGCTCACCTTCAATATTTTGGTAACATATTTGAACAGTTTCATTCTGCCTATAATGCAACTACATTTACTGTCAAGTCTAAAGTAAAGCTGAGGGCTTAATAGTCAACAACACTTTTGACTCTGCTTCTACCGGGTGACTAGGATTGTTTTAGATTAATATATTGTCACCTCTGGCTCCTGGTAAGGGAAACAAAGATGTCACATTTGGGGACAGGCCACCAGGATCGTAAACTCAGCCCCAGTAAAAAATTAGGGGGACAAAGTTTAATGAAAGGAAGACACTTTATTTTTATTTTTGTAAAAAGGAAAGAGAAAGGAGAGGAAAGGGGAAGATAGCTACTCTGATAAGAAATAATCAGGGTAGAGGTCTCTGAAAAGATGGAGGACATGCACACCTTAGTTCCCAGCTGCTCTTATGGGAGGTGAGTGACCCCGCCCCCTCCACCCAGAACTTGCCATAACTTATTAGCTTCCAGGCACCTCAGTCATTTCTTCCAGTGGTCTACATGCAGCTTCTTTCCATTTGCTTACTTGTCCTTGATCTACCTTTTAAGGTCTTATCTTTGGGGTGGGTGGCTAGTGGGCGAGGGGGTGCCTTATTCTTGGCTGGCTTAGAGTTAGTAAGGGTGAGTGGGGTATCTATTGTACTCTACAATGATCTGAGAGTGAATAAGATAGTGACTCTAGAGTGAATACACTTGTATATATGTCCATATGTTAGCGCCTAGGTGCGTGTACATAATGCCTTGGTCAGCCCTGCCACCTTTTGTTCCCCTGTATTTCGCTGGATGTGGGGGTGGGTTATTCTTTGTGCACCTGGCCTTTTCACTGTGTCCTGCCTGTCAGCTCTTTTTCTGGTCTCTTGGTGCAAGTCCCAAGGTCATTTGGTGCCTTCCTTTCTCCTGTTTTTTTTTTTCCCCTGTTTTTGATCTATTTCCCAGGGGACTCTCTCTAGTAAAGTTTGTCTTTAAGTCCTTCTAGTCAGGATTAGCTAGAAGACCTACAGAGGCCCCTATTTTCTCACCTACAGACCCCTGTCCCTACAGCATCTAATTTCAGGTAAATTTCCAGAGAATATAAATGTGCATCTTAGTTGACTTTTCGGGGCTGAGTTTGCAGCACAGTTAGAGAAGTTGTCTAGCATGTGCACGGCCTGGTTTGGTCCCCGGCATCACCACAGAAATGACTCTTCGTTTTTAATCCTTTACTTGGGAGACAAATATTTAACCTAATTTTACCTTGTCTTTAAATATCACCTTGCCATTTTTCCTTAGCCAATATGGCTTCCAGTTCCTTCAGTAGCCCACGTGTCCTCTTTTGGGTATGCAGCAATTTTTTCAGGATTTTTCTGATAGTATAGGGGCTACAGACTTAGGCTTTAAGCCAGTGACCTCTCTTTTTTAGGTAGAAATATTTTTTTAAATATTATTGGAACATTTTAGATATACATAATTAATCATAGAGAATTTGTACCTGTACATGATATATCTGGCTTCTTTTTCTCTCATTCCCCTCCCTTTAACCCTTCTCCCCCTCCTTATTTACAAAAGCTTTGTTTCCATTTCTTTCCTTCTTTTCTTCTTGTCTCTCCCTCTTGGTCCCCCACCCTTGTTCCCCTTCCTATTTCTTTCCTTTTCTCAATATATATTGTACATTTTGGAAGATGTGATTTTTTTAACACAATGGAATACTACTCTGCCATAAAGAAGGATAAACTTGAGACATTTCTAGATGAATGGATGCACCCTGAGACCATACTCTTCAGTAAAATAAATTGGACACACATTTACATACACATTGTTTCTCTTGTGTGATAAACCAAAAGTGTAAATAAGGGTCAGTGATGTTTTGTGGTTCATGTAAGACGTTAGTGTTTCTCTTTCTCTCTTGCTAACTCTTCCTATGGCTTCATGTATCTGTTGGTTATTTTTATGTCTATTGAGAAATCTCTATTTAGCTCTATTGCCCATTTTTCCATCAGGTTATTTGTGTTTCTGCTATTGAGTGTTTTGAACTATTTATATATTCTGTATATTAACCCCTTGTCAGATGTTCAGTTTGCAAATATTTTCTCCTATTATGTAGATTGTCTCTTTACTGTCTCAGCTGTTTTCTTTGCTGTGCAGAAGCTTAAGTTTGATGTAACCCCGTTTATCTATTTTGCTTTTGTTTCCTGTGTTTTTGGGATCTTCTCCAAAAAAGCATTGCACAGTCCAATGTTCTGAAGGATTTCCTCTGTATTTTCTTCTATAAGTTCAATAGTTTCAGGTCTTACATCTTAAGACTTTGATCCACTTCATTTTTTAAAAAACTGGTGAGAGACAAGAGTCTAGTTTCATTCTACTTCAGGTGAGTGTCCAATTTTCTTTGCTCAATCTATTGATGAGGCTGTTCCTTCTCCAGTGCATTTTCTTAGCACTTTTATAAAAAGATCCGATTATGAGGTTCTTTAGTCTGTTCCATTGGTTCCTGTGTATTTATTCCAATATCATGCTGTTTTGATTACTATAGTTTTGAAGTATACTTTGCAACCAGGGAACATAATTTCTGCTATTTTGTACTTTTTGTTCAAGATGATTCCCTGAGGAATTTGGGCTGTGATAGGTCTGGTAGGGAAGGAGCCTGAACTGAACCAAGGGAATGCTGATCTGGATCAACTTGGGTAACTTTAGCTGGTTCCTGGAAGTTGCAGTCTTCTTAAAATGTTCCATTTCTCTCTTAGTGATAATGTGTTTTTGTAAAAAATTTTAGTGATTATTCTAGAGTTTGCAATACACATTTACAACTAATCTAAATCAACTTTCAAATAATTTTGTTTCACAAACAGTGCAATAACAATATTTTAGGAGTTAGCTAATAGAATATTTTCATTTCTTCCCATTGATTGTAATATCGCTATCCTCATCTCAATGAATAATGTACTATAGTCACTCAATATATTGTTGTTATTATTAAAGTCATTTATTATATCAATTAAGAATAAAAAATAACAATGTTTTTACCTTCATGTATCCATTCTGTATGATCTTACTGTAGACAAGTTTCTGACCTATTTTGTTTTCCCTTTCCTTAAAGATCTTTAAAAATTTCTTTAGGGGTAGGTGTGCTGGCGATACATTCTCTCAGTTTTTATTTATCTAAGAAAGTCTTATTTTCACTTCAATTTTGGAGGATAATTTAGTCTTCCCTCTTTTCTTGAACACAGTTCCTCCTAAACCCTTTGGAATCTCTTAAGAGGTAAGTAGTTGTTGTTGTTGTTGGTTTTGTTTTTAGCATAATTAGACACCTGTTAGATGGGAGCTTATCGATAGTTTCAAGATGGGAAGCTGATGGCTAGGGGAGCCAATATTATAATCAAAGGGTTGGGACTTTCAATTCCACCCATTGATGAGGATCAGAGAGGGCAGAGGGGCTGAAGATTGAGTTCATCACCAGTGACCATGCCTGTGTAATAAACCATGCCTGTGTAATAAAATCTCCAAAAAGAACCTCAAAAGAAAAATTCAGAGAGCTCCCAGGTTGCTGAAAATGGGGAAATTTCTGGAGAACGGCACACTGGGAAAGAATGTGGAAGCTCCATACCCCTTCTCCATATTTTGCCCTGTGCATCCCTCCATCTGATTGGTCACTTGTATGGTTTGTAAAGTCTTTTATAACAAACCAGGTAAATGCAAGTAAGCGTTTTCCTGAATTCTGTGAACCATCCTAGCAATTTTTTAAACCTAAGGAGAGGGACTTGGGAAGGAGAGAGAGAGTGAGAGACAGAGATAGAGAGAGACAGAGATAGAGAGAGACAGAGAAGATAGAGAAGATAGAGATGGCTGGAGTTGACTAATTTGACTAACTGACTTTCCCTCAGATTATCAAGGGCTCTGGAGGGTAGAGCTCTGGTACAGAGAACATTCTGGGGAATATTTAATCTGTTGGAGATCCTGGAGGTAAACTCCATGAAAACGGGGTGAGGATCTAAGACCAGACCCTTGGGAGTTTTTCCACCTTCAAATGTGCATCCAGCCTCCAGTAAGCCAACACAGTCACCATTTAAATGTTCTTCCTGGTGACTGGCTCCACTAGCTTCTGCTTCAGATAAGCTGATCTCAGCTGACTATTTGCTTGTCTCTAGTTTCAAGGTATTGGTCTCCCCTGAGACCTCCAGTCTCTGATGGATCCAAGAAAAATCACTGATTTGCAATTTGTACAGCTTTCATCCTCGAGGATGGGAGCAAGGACCTCCAAGCTCTTTGTATATCTAAGTTCAAACCATAAGTTTGCCTTCCTTTTCTTGTAAAGCTCTTCATGATAACATGGAGTCCTCCCTTAACCCCAAACTTCCTCCAGGGAGCCATATCCTCTGCTGAATGCTCTGTGCTCTTGCTCCACAGCTGGCACTTCCGTGCTTGGTAAATCCTTCTTTGATTTGCTGGACTGATTCTGACATATTCTTTTGGTTCTCATCCTCATTTTTACAGTTTATTTTCACTGCTGTCTAAGTAAAGGAATATGAGAAATAACTACTCTGAGTTTGTATATGAAAATGTCTCCTAACACTCAACAGTACTGATAAAAGATTCGATATCCTGATTTTTATTTTTCGAGTTTACGTTGGTATATCTAGTTTCTGTTTTAATCCACTGGGTAAAACACTAACTATACACTTTTATCTACATATTTATAGACATCAACATTGGGATATTCTTTTGATTTGGTAATCTTATCGATTTTGATTTGGTAATCTTGTTTTCTTTAGTGTTTCCTGTAACTTCTATTATTCTAGGCTTGGACTTTTTTCAATTTTTCTTTATCTGGTACATCTTTTTTCCCCTTGATTTCAACTGTACTTTCATAGGCATTTTCCTCAATTTTATTTATTTTTTTTCCTCAATTTTATCTTCCAAATATTCTTCTAAATTTTAAAATTTCAGTAATCATACTGAAAAATTCCAAGAATGGGTTTCTGTTTGTTTGCTTTGGTATCTGGTCTTGCTTCATGGAATGCTTTCTTCCTTGGTGCAATATCTTTTCCTAACTTTTTTATGCTACCAAGAGAAGTTGCTTAAGTTCTATTCTGTTCTCTAAATACTGTCTACTCTCTCGGGCAGTATTTTCTATTTTTTAAATCTTGGTCTCCCACTTTCATGTTGTAGCTCTCTTCAAAAATCTGGTGATCCCTGGTTGCCTATGCATATATTTCAGTAAAGCAGGAAACGTGCTAATGTTTGTACCATCAGAGGTTTGGTTTGCTGTGAGATTAAGCAGCAGGGAGGCCGGCATTAAACTGGGGAACCCATATTGTACACTTGCCAGATTTAGCAAATAATAATTTGGGACACTCAATTACATTTCAATTTACAGTTCCACCCAAACACCAATATATGAAGGTATTTGTTCTGAGCCAATCAGATTCTTCTGAGAGTAACTCCCTAATTTTTGCATAATGCCAGAAACCTAGCTGTTGTATTTGTTATATATATATGTGAATGCATGTGAGGTAGAGTGGTAGGGTTGGGAGTAAAATGTTCTGTATATACAAATTTTCAACTGGTTATCTTATTTTCCATGTCATATTTCACTATTGCAGTCTGGTATACCTGGTATTTCTAACTATAATGTCTTTGGGCTTCTGTGACCATCAGGTGTTCCCATTTTAAATAAGACCTCCCCTCTCAAGGCATATTATTGACCAGAGCTTCCAAATAAATGTGCTCAGATGGATGATAAATATATAGCAAAATGTTGAAAATTCTACAGTTTTTAAGGTGAAAAAATTAAATTTTATTATTTCTTAAAAATTATAGGAGTTAAGTTTTTAACTAACATTCTTTGACTTCCTGATTTCAGTACTGTGTTTACTGACTTATAACTCTATACATGAGCACCTACTCTCAGAGAGCAATGCAGCATCCCAATTTTTCTATTACTTTTGTTGTGTTTTTTCCCCAGTGAGGTTCTTTGTTTTGAGTGAGAGTATGAAATATTTAAAGCTATAGCAGATAACTTCTGCAAGCCAGGCATATATATATATATATATATACACACACACACACACACACACACACACACATATACACATACACATACATATGTATTTTCTTTTTCTCTTTTACATTCAACTGGCTCCAGGGAAATCCCTAGGGAACCATAAATGGAATTACTAAAAGAAATGACAGCATAGCAAGACCAGGGACCATATGTTCACGCAACTTGCTTGTACCTCTGGTCCTGCTAGAGTCTAGTCTTGTATATCTCATCTTCACATTGCCAATTGTATGGTCTGCCAGATCACATAATGCCCAGTTTATGATGAACAATCACATCTCATGTTACTTGGTATCTCAGAGTTAAGTCTCAGTCTCTACCAAGACGATGAGTAGCAAGAGCACATCTGTTTTGTAAAAGCAAAATAAATGTCCTCTAAAAGCAAGCTACCACATGTCCTAAATCCTGAAGTTTGTCTGTGGATTTTTAATCAGGGTATGTCATTGGGTGAGTGCCACAGCCTGGTTACTGGCTATCTTTTGATTAACAATGAATCCTCTGGATTCTCACACCAATCATTTGGTTAGGAAGCTGCTTGTATTGCAGAGTAGGTAAGTTTGAATGTCTTACTGTGTGCTGGCTCCTATTTAAATTTACAGTCTCATCTTTTTTATTTAATGGTTAAATGATATATTTTATGGTTAAAACATACAGATATTTTCTCCAGAATCTAGAAGTGGCCGCCAAATGTTCTATGTCTATTTTAGTGATAAGAAAGCAAGGTGTAGAATATTGTCTCTCAACTCGGAGAGGGTATCCTCAGATGCTGGACTTCCCTAAGCTTCACAGAGTTAAAAGGACACTTTGCTTTCCTGGGAATTATCTCTCCATGTGTTTCCTACTACAACTTGATCACTTTCTAGAGTAGCTGTTATTTCTTGATCATCAGACCTACATTCATCTCGTAATCAGTATATAGGATTAGCATGATGGCCAATGGATATTGAGAAAATCCAAGTTTTTGCAGACTAAACTATGGCGTGGAGCCAAAACATTAAAGAGAAACAATGATGAACACAGCTTCTGCCCTGGATGTTTGAAGTAGTTGAAGTCAAGTGCGTGTGTGTGTGTGTGTGTGTGTGTGTGTGTGTGTGTGTGTGTTGTATGAATCTGAGCATAGGAGGTATCAGGGGGTCATGTTGGTTTGTTTCATTAACATGTCTACATATGTATCAGCAGCTATGATTAGTTACTAATTAAGTTAGCAATCTACTGATGTTTATCTGAGGCCAATTTGTTTTCCACAGGCCTAAAACACACAAATTAAATTGGAATAGAAAGGAATTTATAACTCTAGGATTTTTCAAATATTCGGTGGAGGCATTACTATCTGAAATTCCCCTCAGGGGTGCATAATTGATTTTAATATACTATTTTAGTAGAGAAAACTTATTACTGAATGCTTCATTTTGCTGTTTCTACCATAATATAATCTTCTTTATAATTCTGGCATCTACTCCAACTGAGCATTCATAAACAGAGCAATAACACAGTATGATCTTAGACATACCTGGCCTAATTTGAGATGGAGTTGAACCAAAATTCTGATTTTAACTGACCTCTAAGTACTGTATTTAGTCTACGTTTGTTGTGAAAATTTTTTATACTAAATTGAAATTTTATATGTATTTATGAGAAAAAGTGAATGTATGATTTATGACTACAATGTAGAATAATTAATCAAGCTAATTAATATATCCATCACCTCAAATAGTTATTTTTATTGTGAGAACATCTCATCTCTAGAGGTTATGTCCTCTTTTTGAAAATGTTACAATAAAAAATATTAAGGAAGTTTTACAACTTGTACACATGAACTTTTAAATATGCAGCCTGGAACAGTTCTTTTTCAGTTATTGTGGCTCAGGCAAGCCAAAAGACTAGGCACACATAATTATTTTACTCTTTTAACAAGTTTAAAATATGCAAAATACACTATTATGAACTATATCCAACATAGATCTCAAAAAAAGCAAAAAAAAATTACTCTTTTCTCTTAAATTCTGTAACTTTTGACCATTATCTCTCCAGTCCACCCTGATCTCTAGAAATACTATGCTAATCTCTGCTTCTGAGTTTGCTTTAGATTCCACATATAAAACAGAACATGGAGTATTTCTTTCTGTGTCTCATGTGTTAGCATAATTTTCTCCAATTACATCCATGTTGTTGTTGCAAGTGACAGAATTTCCTTGTTATAAAAACTCTAAATAGTATTTTGTTGTGTGTAAATATTGTATTTTCTTTATCCATTTATCTGGTGATAAACACTTAAACAGTGATTCCATAACTTGGTTATTGTGAATAGTGTTGAAATAAACATAAGCAAGCAGGTCTCTTGAACAAATTGATTTCACATCTGATATGTATGAATAGGATTGCCGGATCATTGGTAATTCCATTTTTAGTTGCTTTGAGGAATCTTCACAGAGTTTCCTATAATAGCTATACTAATTTACACTCTCACCAAAGTATTTTTTTTTTCTGAGTCTTAGAAGCCAAGAGCATTTCAATCCTCAGGAATTCCTGTCATCTCAGGACTAGTAACCACTTTTGATTGGAAGGAGGAGCTAGTTCCTTCTTAATACACAGTTTTCTTGATAAATACACCCAGTTCCTTTAGGTGATCCAGACGAAAGATTTTACTGTATTATTGCAAGTTTCCTCCCCAAGTCTAACTGGTCTCACTCATAGGCTATGAGTATGTTTACCAACCCATCCCTGGAAATAGGATGAGGGGCCTTAACTCTTATGTTGACTTTCGTTGGGCCTCTGTTCATCTGAAATACAGAGTTTTTATTGTTATTATACAAATACAACTTAATCTTAATAAAGTTTGCCCACCTATTTGAGCCTTAGTTTGCATCATTAATTAGCTAATCCCAAAGATTTCTGCAAGTCAAACTATTTTGACCATTTTGGTATTCACTTTGGCCTGGTTTCCCACCATAGTCATCTTGTCTATCTTGCTCCTCCAGGGAAAATTATGCTCTTTTAAATTACGGACAGAGCCCATTTAAAGTCTTCTTCACTGTAGAAACATGGCTACGAAAGACCTACAGTACGTTTCAGGGAAGACGATGCTTCAATCTTCCACAACTAAACGTTGGTTACAACGACATAATTCTTAGTGCACTGGTAGAGAGTGTAAGGTGGATGCTCTCAGGGAATCTGGTGGGAGAGGAGGTTGTACCTTATTAAAATATTCCAAATGTCTGACTCCTTAAATGTCAAGATTCCTTCCTTACCAGTATTCTAAGAATTTAGTTTGCATGTTAAGTTCATTTAGTGAAAGTATAACCATACTTACAAATGTGGACTACAAATGTAATGCACAATTCTGTTCTTTCCTTCCTGCTCTGGGATTTCTATTCATTTCCATGATGTTCCCAGGTTAACAGCAATATAAAATTGTTCACTTATTCAGGGGTGAGGATATGCTCTTGACTTTCTGGATTAGTGTTTGTGCACTCTTCACTGTGGTGTTTGAACTTGGTTTTAGCTATTGACTTGGTGGAATAAAAGATGAAAGGACTGAAACATGAGAAGTCTCAGCATTCTATTTGGAAATTATCCTGACCAGGTTGAAGCCAGTAAGTGTAAAGTGAGTCTCCAATCATCAGACAGCAAGGAGGGACTGATTCTGTGACCATGGTGCCCCTAGCCAAGTATTTAAAAATCTTGTGTTTTTACAGTCATCTGAGTCTAAGCAAATGTCTCCATTCAAATGACCAGGCTGTCAATCTTTCTCATTCAATCTCCTAAATTTTCCAGACATTATTTTAAGTTTTTGAGACTTAAATTATTATCTTAATAGATGATTATAAAATAAAAATTGTATATACTTATATTCAACCTATTTTTTGACATAAATATACTATAGTGTGACTAAATAGAGGCAAATATCATATTCATCATCTCACAATTTTATTTATGTTGTGGGAATACTTATAATTTCTCACTTATTTATTTGCAAGAATGTGATACATATTAACTGTAGTCACCATGTTGTACTATAAATCTCTTGAAACTGTTCCTCCTCTTTAACTGCTATTTTATATCCTTTGACAAGCAACTGCCCAAGCCCCATTCCCTGGCAACCATCATTCTGCTCTCTACTTCCATGATTCCACATACAAGTGAGGTCATAGGGTATTTGTCCTTCTGTGCCTGGCTTATCCCTCTTCATATACACTGCAGGTTCATTAGTGTCATATTAGATGACAAAATTTCCTTCTTTTGAAAGCTGAATAGTATTCTATGTGTATACAGTCATGCACAGCATAACAGCAGTTCAATAAATGATGGGGAGCAATGATGGCAATCCCACAAGACTATAATGAAAAATCCCTATTGATGATACAGCCATCATAACACTGTAGCGTAGTGCATTGCTCATGTGTTTATGTGATTCTGGCATAAACAAACCTACTGCAGTGCCAGCTGTATAAAAGTATAGCACATAGTTATGTAGGTACAAAATATTTGATGGTGATAATAAATGACAATGATATTGATTTATGTATATGCTATGTTATAATTTTATCACTATTTTAGAGTATGCTCTTTTGACTTCAAAAATGTATTGTAAAGCAGCTTCATACACTTAGTGCTGCTGAGTCCCTTGGTTGCATCAAGAGCCAGTGTCTAGCAACTGACCTACACTATCTAGGTCTGTGTAAGTATGCTCTGTGAGATTTGAAAAGGATGACATTGCCTACAAAGAAATGTCTTAGACTGTGCCCCCATATTAAGCAATGCATAACAGTATTTACAACATTTTCTTTATTTGTTCCTCTGTTGATAGACACTTAGGTTGATTTCATGACCTGGCTGTTGTGAATAACAGAAGTGTAGATCCATGGATTTGTACCTTGTACTATATGTAAAAATTAACACAAAATGGATTACAGACTTAAATGTATGACCTGAAGCCATAAAATTACTAGTAGAAATACATGAGAAAAGCTTTGTACATTGGTCTTGGCAATGATGTTTTGATTGTGACACCAAAACAAAGATAATAGGCAAAAAATAAATGGTGGGATTGCATCAAACTAAAAATCTGCGCTGCAAAGGAAACAATCAGCATAACGAAAAAGGCAACCTAAAAAAGGGAGAAAATATTTGCAAGCCATGTATCTGATGAGGAGTTAATATCTAAAGTATATAAAGAATCCTTTCAACTCAATAAAAATAAAGCAAATAACCAGATTAAAAAGTGACTAAGGGATTCAAGCAGACATTTCTCCAAAGAAGACATGAAAAGAGCTATCATGCATATGAGAATGAATATGATCACTTATCATTATGGAATGGTATATCGAATCACAATAAGACATCTGTTAGTATGCTGACTATTAAAGAAACAAAAATAGCAAGTGTTAGTGAGGATGTGGAGAAACTGAGACCCTGTGGACTTGATGGGGATGTAAAATGGTGCTGCTGCTATGGAAGACAGTGCGGATGTTTCTCTTACAAATACAACTACCGATGACCCTACTTCTGGTTATATACCCAAAGAAATTAAAATCAAGATCTACAGATATCTGCACTTCAGTGTTTATTGTAGCATTACAAGAGCCATGATGGAAACAACCTACAACTCTATTCATGGCTGACTGGATAAAGAACATGCATTATATACCTGTAAGGAAAACTATTTAACCTTAAAGGAAAAAAGCCGGCTATGTGCAGCAAAAAAGGTGAACCCAGAGGGGCTTATACCAAGCGAAATAAGTACTGCATGACCATAGTTACATGTGGAATATAAAATAATTAAAATCATAAAAGTAGAGAGTAGAATGGTGGTTACCAGAGTTGAGAGGAGAGGCAATGGGGAAGTAATGGGATAAAGAATACCAAGTTTGAAATCTGTATAAATCATAATTATCTTTATAAGGTCTTATAAATAAGTGAATCTGATGTTGGAAAAATGAAACAGGGGTGGAGGAAAGGGGCAATAAAAGTGAATGTAATCATTATGTACTACAAACACCTACTAATAAAAGTTTAAAAGAAAAAAAAAAGCAAGGCATATGGAGCATGGTTGAGGCAGGAGGATTGCAAGTTCAAGGCCAGTCTGGGCTACAAAGGGAGTCCCAGTGTGGTCTGGACTACAGACTGAGATCATGTCTCCAAACAAATAAAGAAAAAAAGAAAAAGAAAGCAAGGCATTAAATAAATTTTAGAGACTATTATACTGTATAATGCTTATGGCTAGCAATATCATACTGACACATAAAAAAACTTAAGTAGTATATCATATTAAATCTTGCTACAAAATAATAAAATAATGACAAAGATAATAATAATGGGGTTAGAAGAAATTTTAAGCAGTGATGGATGTATTTATGACACTAACAGTCGTGGCTTTTTTCATGGGTGCATTCTTATTTCCCAACTCATCATGTGGTATACATTAAACATGCCCGGCTTCTTATATGTGAATTATACCTCAGTACAGTAATTATTTGAAATTGAGAAAACCAGTTGTATTACACAATTCTTCTCTCCCTCCTCACCTCATAAACGAAGTGGAAGCGAGTTGTGGTGTGCACCTGTAGTCACAACTGCGTGGAGGCAGAGATGGCAGAGCACTTGAAGCCAGTCTGGGCAACAAGACTAATCTCAAAAAAAAAAAAAAAAAAAAGAAAAAGACTATGTGGAAGGAAATAGGGAGCAAGATCTAAGGCAGCCGCCTGCATCGATTTGTGAATATTGTCTCAAAATATTCCTCACATAGTTGCTGCGTCTGTTGCTTTGGGCACATTCTCCTCCACTTTAACACACACACCTGTGAATTGCTGTATGTCACCAGAACACCAAATCATGACTTTGTCCTTACTTAGGTGTCCTATTAACTGATTCTGGATTGCCTGCACATATGATTGCACCTTTTTCCTCATCCCTAATCCACTTGCTGGGTAAGGTAACTATGTTACAGGGAAGAAAGGTCACAAACATGATGGCTCTTCCTGTTGTCCTTTCTATTGTTCCATTCTGTGTGCATGGAGATGAGGATTTACAGAACTCATTGATGCAAGAAACAATCATTCCTGAGACTTCCAGAGCTACGTCACTTAGTGAACTCCATTATCTGCAGGAACTCTGGAGAGACATACATGAGTATGTGGCTCTCTGGATTCAACACGTATTCGCACTTCAAGGTCTGGAATTAGAACTATTCCTAGTTGGACCTGAGTTTCTTTTCCACCTTTTCTTCTCTATTGTCTTGTAGGTTTAGCTAGCTTAGTGGAATAAAAACAACTTTATTATGACACATCTTGTCAGTCAGTATCCACTGTTTTATTTAAGCAAGCGACTGGAAGAAATGCTTTAGGGTTTATCTCTCTTAGAGTACTTGCACTGGAAAATAAAGGTTTTTTTTTTTACTCATATAGCTTTAAACTCTTCTGCACATTAGTGAATATCAATAGCAATATAAAGGAAATAAATTTAATAAATCTAAATGAACAATGAATTATTTTGGGTCTAAGCAATAGGAAACGCAAATGACAAACTTCCATGTTTTTATTAAATATGTAGCAAATGTTTTTTTTCCCTGAGTATTGCTCTTGAGGAAACTTCTCATCTGTGGGCACACTGAAAATTATGATAATATATTCTGGGTTCTCTTTAAATAATCCTTTGATGCTTAATCGACTAAACAGTATATTAAGCATAAATGTCTTCCCTAGGGCTATGGAGGAAAATGAAAGTATGATGAGTTTGAGGGCTAGTAGTAAAACTAGTAATATTTAGGTCATAAATGGAAATGTCAGTGTGTCCTGGAACTATTTCCTTTGAATACTTACACTTTTAGTTATTTATACTCCACTTTGTTTTAAAAAGAATTTTAGACAAGTTATAAAAATATAGAAAATAAAAACAAAGAAGTTCTGGAATTAAGGTAAGAAGAAAGTATATGGAAAAACAAGATGAAGCAGAGAAATGAGAGACTGGAATGAATGTGTGCTGCAGGAGTCTGTCTACTTGCTACAGGAGGCTGGCTCAGAGTTTTCTAGCAGCCAATGTGAAGAGGAAAATGTAATTAGTTACAACAGTCACACATTCATTAAGATATAAACAAGGCTGCTGCTTAGAGGACTTCTGTGCCATAGTCCTGGTAATAAAATTCTGAGTTAAATGTAATGACATGTTTTCTCAACATCTCTAGAGTAAATAAGACAATGGATTTCAAAGAGAAATTTCTTGGAACTTCCCCTAATAAAGTCCAACAGCACCCATCAGAGAATAATTTATTTAAAATGTATTCCAGCTGTAGCTAGAATGGTACCATTCAGATGCAAACTCTTCCTGGTCTGTAGCATTTTACAGTATTCAGAGGAAGTAATAAATTGTGTATTCATTACATACATTATATTTACTTCAAGTTTAATAATTGTTGTAAATTTAATATGAGATGTGTGTGAACATTTAAGTAATGTGAATAAAAAGAAATAACCCTGGAAGAATTACCTTCCAGGAGTACTTATGGTAAAAACTTGGATTTTCCCCAAAATACATCAATTTGTGTGTATGCTTGTGAGTAGAGTTAGATTCTGGTTCACATCCTGGTTGCCAGAGACATTAATTTTAGTGATGTTTGGTAAAGGTCCTGACTGTTGTTCCACACAGACCAATGGAATACTTTTGCTCTGGGAAAGTGCTCTTCATGCAGATGAGAACATCGCCAGGGATGCTTCAGGGGGGCAGTCAGGTCAAGCTCTGGTCTCCCTCAGACTCACTGTGGTGTCACTCGATGATTCCTCTGTTGAAATCCTCACTGCAAAGTGATGGTATTAGAACACGGGGCTTTGGGGAGGAGATTTGCTCATGAGGGTGAACTTCTCATGAATGAAATTAGCGCTCTTATAAAAGAGGCTCAAGAGAGACCCCTTGTCCCTTCTACCATTTGAGTACACAGTGAGAGGACACCGTAAGTGGGACGTAAGTGATATTAGAATTGCTAGCAGTTGTAAGCAAAGATAGCACAACTATAAAATAAGGCTAATTATTTATAAAAGAATAGAAAATAATGGGCAAAACTGAGAATTTGAATATGAAAATTATGATGTAATCATGCTAATATTAAAGTCTCATCCCATTTCCATAAAAATATTACAGAAACAAAGAAGAAATCAAAAACTGGAAATGTCTAGAAATAGCATAACACATAGAAAAAATTAGAAAGAAAAAATATAAAAGTTGAGATCTGAATGATAACATTAGAAGTTCCACTAATCATTAAAATGAGTGGTAGGTAGAGAATATAGAGAGAATAAAAGTGATATTTAGACAGAGGAATGTTGGACAATTTCCAGAAATTCCTCTGATGAAGAACTACCCAAATCCTGAGCAGGGGGTATTCAAAGCATACACATAGACACACTCTCGTCTACATGACAGAGAAATGTTAAAACATGAAGAATCAAAAGTTCTAAAAGCTTCTATAGGGAAAACAGATTATGTACAAAGGAATGTCTTACCAATATGAGTCTTCTTAACATCAATATCAGGTTCAAAAAGTTGGGGGCATGTTACTTCCAAAGTGTTGAGGAAGAATAATTTTGTTTTTTTAAACCAAGACTTTTAAAACTAGCTGTGCTGGTTAATCTTAATTGTCAACATGACTGGATTAGAAGGCTCTGGAGAGGTGATTAGATCATGGGAGTGCTACACCAATCTTCATAGCCAAATGCGCTGTTAGGAGGTGGGGCCCCGCTAGAGAAGTGGGGTCGCTAGGTGTGTGCTTTTGCAGTATGTGCTTCTTGCTAGTGCTTTTCCTCTGTGCTCTGATTCCTGGCCACCATGAAGTGAGCAGCTTTGCTCCACTCTGCTCTTCTGCTATGATGTTCTTGCTTGGAGTCAGTCACCCATAGGCTGAAATCTCTGAAATCATAAGCCATATAAGCTATTTCCTCATTTAATTTGTGTATGACTGGCCTTTTATCCCAGCAATGGGGAACTGATTAATATCTAGTCAAATCATGCAGCAAATGTGTGGGAGAGAGAAAAATATTCTTGCTTAAAGATGATGTGTTGGGGTCCCCACAGTAAGCAATGCAAAATGTTTTCTTATTTAAAATTATTGATCATTGAAAATAAAAATTTTTACTAATTTCTTTGTTCATGACTGGGAGATGGAGAACAACCACCTCTGATGTCAGCTTCTAGGGCAGGGAGAGGAGCATGTTCATCAGCTCTTCATCATTGTGATAACACACCTGAGAATAACCACTTAAAGGAAAAAAGACTCATTTGGGCTCTTTGTTTCAGAGTTTTCAGATCATGGTCAGTGAGAGGACCAGGGGCAAGATGTAGTCTTCAAAGCTGCGCCCACAGTGACCTGCTTTATCCAATTAGGCCTCATCTTCTTCTGCCAAATGCCATCAAATTATGGATCCATCAGTCCGTTAATCCACTGACAAAGTTATAGGTCTTATGAAGCAATCTCTTCCCAAAGGCCCAGCAGTAACCAAGCCTTCAACACAATGAGCCTTTCAGAGGACTTTCTAGGTTTCAACCATAACAAGAGGTAACGGTGCAGAAAAAGACGACAAAAATGTAGAGATCAACAGAAAGATGAAGCAAGAAGATTAAAAAAAATTTACATGGAAAAATAAATGGATATCAAATTCCAAGTGTAAAGTTTTTTTTAAAGGAAAACAGCAAGAAGGTAAGAGTTAAAATGGATAAAACACTTACTAAAATATAGATAGATAATTATTATAAATCAAAAGGAAAAATTGTACAAAGATAATAATCTTGAATCATGAAAACTAAAACAAAACAAAATTGATTTTTTTTGATAAAATATTCTAGCAGGAAAAAGGGGAAAGGGGAAAAAAGGACAGGCAGACAGATGATTTTGGGTAAATAACTTGTATTCACAAGAAAATGGTAAGGTGGCTTTCTTGTCAGGTTTTCAAGATGGCTGACTCTGGCCCTTTACTTCAACCTACAGTTGGATTCTGCAGGCACACTCTTGTGTCTATACTCATTATCTCAGGGATAGTGGTTTTTTTTTTTTTTTTTTAATCTTGAACAGGTGGTAGTTGCGTGTGGTGTTGCTGGGTGGTCCATGCAGCTGTTAATACCACTTCTAAACATTTTCCACATGCCTGGAATATTATAAGAAGTAGGAGATAATAAAAAAAATCCACAAAATTTAAAAACTGTTCAGTAATCCAGGGCCAAGTGTCACCTCACTGAGTGTAATAGCATTTCAGTTAGAACTCACTAAAGCCAAATGCTAAAGTAATCTGGTTTGGATTTCTCACTGAAAAAGTGGTTGGACATTGTTTTTGTATAGACTAAAAAAGAAAGCAGAAAAGGATGAAAGAAAAAATGAAACTGAAGAAAGGGAAGGAAGGATTCAGAGTGTTTCTTTAAGGCTATGGTTCTAATCAGTGTACATCTCTGTAGAGAGTAAATACTTTTTTTCCACTATAGATCTTTCTGTTTGGAGACAACATTGCCCCAGGTGTAATTACAATAGCAGGTGTGTGTGACTGCAAAAGTCTTACGCTGGAAACCTTGCTATGCTTGCTGCCCTGAGTCTGTGCTTCCTTTGTCTTAGAAGTACATAAAATGCCATATGAGAGAATATGTCACAAAAACCACTCAGTCTGTTTTTGAATACTATAAAACTCTAGACAAACTGTTTTACTGAAAATTGTCATAAGCAAATCTAATTGAATGGCAAAATGATATTTGATCTATGGTGTGATCATACTTGTGAGTGTAGCCCCCACCTGGGTATGCTCATGTTTTATGGGCTTTTGTATTTCTGGCAACAACTGCTATTACAACTACTTTCCCATAGCTTTCCCTAACTGTTAATGGAGTGGGAAATGAAATATGCTGTTTTAACTTCCCTTGGGCTTTAAGTAAAGTTAGACTATGACTAGGCAAATAGCAATGGGAAACAATGAGAAACAAATGGCAAATCCTTGCAAATCAAGTCCTTTCTTAAGGTCAGCTACAGCGCACACTGCACTGCAGCTAATAATAATACAAAAAAGAAATAAAGACTTGCAGTCCTATTGCTATTTTCTCTATTCTCTGCTTTCTACACCCCAATCTCTGTATCTCTGGGAGATCAGTGACTGACAAAGTTAATCTTATTTGGTAGGTAGAAACATGGAAATGAATCAAATTGATTTACTTAACTGGGAGTTTTTGAAATATCTATTTGTACTGTGAATCTCCAAATAGAGAACAATGCCTAATATATGTTAGCTGACCGAGAACATGATTTCCCTCCATATATTTGTAGCACACATACATAAAGTTCTGGCAAGTCCTGTCGAATGGAGAAGATAAAAAACAGTGTTAGAGACACAGGACTCCAGACACTCCATAAGCATTGTAGGTCTGTCAGGATGGTCCATCTCCAGCTGCTTTACATTGATTTTTCAGGAGATATTCAGATATCTTGATTTTCAAGTGGTGTAAGACACCAGAAAGATTCATATGTGAAATATTTATGGGACATTAAAGTACTAATCAAGCCTTTTAAAAATTACCTTTGATTTTTTTTTATTTTGGAAATTAATGAAAACAATTATTTTAGTCAAATTAATGGAGGCAGTGGGTTGAGTGAAAAGAGTCAGCAGAGTCACCCAGTATTTACTGAATTCTCTGTTAATATGTCGGATCTGTGCGAAGCTTTGCTATGCTAAAAAAGATAAACATGGTCCCTGTCCTTATAGATTTCACATTTTAGATAAGGGATTAGGAAAAAAAAATAACCAAGTAAATGCATATCCTATGTGCTTTATAGGTTTTTTTGGTGGTGGGGTGCTGGGAATCAAACTCACAGCCTTGCAGTTCCTAGGCAACTGCTCTACTACTTGAGCTAAATCCCCAACCTGGTATATGCTTTATAGGAAGGAAAGACAGCTCTGAGACCAGGCAGGGGGATGGAGTAGGGACTCGGGGGAGCTGACCAAGGAGAGGGGTATTCATGAGTAACACAGACATAGACTGGAGGGGACCTTCAAGCTTGGAGAGCAGTATTCCTGATGAGTAACTCACAGAAGTAAAAGCTTTAAGGTTGGAAAGAATTAGCCAGTTACATCTAAGTATAAATATAAATGTGATTATTTAAGAGCATAAGTGGGCAAGTTCTCCTACCTAGGACTCTTAGTTTCACACTTGCAAATTCAAAATAATCCCTATGTTGAAAACTAATGCAAAATTTAAAGCTCTCTGTGGCAAAGCGCCCAAGACATTGTAGATCTCCAGAAAAATGTCGTTTCTCTTTTCTGCCAACATTTTATAGCTTTGGATAAAGTCTTTACAAAAATTACAGTAATAACAAAATGTTAACACTTCCAAAGTGCATCATTTTGAAACAAGTAGCACTTACTGCATAAAAAAGAAAAAAACCCAACAAAACAAAACAAAACTCTTTTGGAAGCTTTAAACAGGATTCAGCTGTACCCTAACAACTGTGAAGGTCACAGATTACCATACCTATGTTTTTTAATCCAAGTGTATTTCAGCAACCACAAAAAAAAAAGTCAAGATTGAAATGTAACAGATTGAATCCCTTACTTGGTGGGTTTTCAGCACTAGATTAGTGTGTATTTAATTGACTTTCAGCCTGAATTAATTTAATCTCTTTTATATTAAACAGACTCTCATACAAGACTTCACAATGCTGCTGTACCACCACCAGGATTATTTTACTATCTATAGACATTTTGCATTTTACAAAGCTCTACCAAAATATGTGCCTGTTTATATGACCTTTCATAACTAATTCCAGTTGGGTTTTGTCAACCAATTGTAATGCTTGTTTTCTTAACAAGAAAGTAACCTTCCCTTTCTTGGAGCAAGAACACTTGATGCTTTAAATGATCAGAGCAATTTAAGCCAGAGCAAACTTAGTTCATCAAAACATGTTCTGCTAAGTCCAAACCATGGCCACAAAATGACCCACAATAAAGTAATGCCTGGTATCAGTATCTGCACAACTTCTGTGTTCTGCTGAAAAATAAATGGGTATGTATAAGCACTGTAGAACACACACACACACACACACACACACACACACACACACACCCTCTCCCTCCCTCAACTGGCATAAACCAGACCCATATGGTGGCTGTCATGATTGCATAAAGGTTTGAGGATGGAAGCCAGGTCTAGGTCCACAGTGGCCTAGATCCCTGGGGCATCTGCTTTCCTTACACAGAACTGCTGAGGAGTGGAAAACGACATGCTTTTTCCTAGGAATGATCTGCCCTGCCTTGATGTGAACAGCAGGTGATAACTCTGTCCTGCTACCGTCACTATAGCCCTATAGTACACTCCTAACTTCAGGTTAGGCAGGCTGAAGGTAGGAGGAAGAGCTGGTGGTGTGGTGTGCTAATGAGGAGAAAAGAGAAAACCAAGGAGTCTGCCTGATAGGAGAGAAGGGAACCTACAAGACACCAAACTTATGGTTCAGGTGAAGGGAAATGGATTAATTCATTGTAGACAAAGCCTGGGTGAGTCATTCCAGTTAAAAAATTCCTATCTGAAGCGAATAAGAAAGGAATATTTTTTATCTAAATTAGTTTTGGGAATGTTGACACTCTTTCTGAGAATAAGGGAAAATAAAAGGAGGTATTATATCTGTAGATTTAATTTCTTTACTGGATACAGGTGAAAATTTATAATGACCAAGTAAAATGAGTATTATTTTCACCTTGAGTCAGCCAGATGTTTGTCTCCATTTACTCTCTACTGGTGGCATTTCCTTCTGGAAATTTCTGTCTAGAATGCCTTCCATTTTTCTAAATATTTTAGTTTCCTGTTAAAATCTTACCTACTCTGTTAAGTTTGATTTATGTATTCTGTTCTCAGTAACCTCCTCTGATACTCCTTAACTTCTCTTTTATTATTGAGCCATAAATTCTAACTGAAACCAGAAGGGGAAATAGAGTTATGCTGTTAGTGGAATTGGTAGCTAACTGATCCACTTAGCGTACTCTGTACAGAAATTGTTAACCTTTTGTTTTGGGGGAAGAAAGGAGAACTTTCATAGAAGTTGGTTACTGATGAAATGATGCCAATGTAGCAGATGAGACTCGTATTTTTCCTCTTCTATTTTTCAGTATACATTTTGAACACCACTGGAGAGAGACGTGACTCTTCTAGAGGCCAGAATTGTGGGCATGATAGAGTTGGCAAAACAGTGAATACAAGTACTGTTGCTTTGGGGACCATCGCAGAGTACTGTCCTCAGCCCTCCCTCTACTTCCTTCCCTGGTACAGAGTCCAGTGTTGCACTGTTACCTTAAGATGCAGGAGGCTACTGGTGAGGGGGTCTTGAGCATCTGTGTTCCTGTAGATGACACCAGGAACAGAAGCAATAGAGTATTTCTTTTAAAACACTCTATGTCCAGGTCTTCACCAGAAATTTGTCCAAATTAGGGATTTTATCAATTTGTTAGGACTGCTGTTAGATACCATAAATTGGGTGGCTTAAACAACAGAAATTCACTATCTTGCAGTTCTGGAGCCTCGACATTCAAGATTGATGTGAAGGCAGTGCACATTTCTCTGAGGGATAATCTGATTTATGCTTCTTTCTAGATTCTAGTAGGTCTTCCAGTAATCTTTGGGGTTCCTTGGCTTGTGAATCTCTGCTTTTATCTTCAAATGGTATGCTCTGTGTGAATGCCTGTGACCAAATTTCCTTTGTTTTTGATAAAGACACCGGTTAGTGTAGATTTGGACCCCACCCAATTTGAGTATGATCTCATTTGATTATTTACATTTGCAACAACTCTATTTCCAAATAAGATTACTGGGAGTTAGGGCTTCAATGTATGAATTCTGGGCACACAATTCAATCCAGTTCTTAAAAGCTCAACATGCTGAAAACATTTAAGTGGTTAAGAGTCTCTGGTCTGAGAATCAGTCTGGTGTGGGTGTGGCCAAATGTGGTCCTTGAGGATGAAATGCTTTGGTATGGTTACTTTGCAGGTGTTTTCCTCTGTCCTAGTACTTTTGTTTGTTTCTGGTGTCAAACAGAAAGAGTGACCATGCAGTGAACACAGACTTACTTGTTATATTTTTTGAAATTTTAATGAGAGTACATGGTATAACACACAAGCTGAGAATTGATAAAATGTACAAAATTGGGTCTAGACAACCTGGGATTTATGTCAGTTAGATTTGTGGCAGGCTAGTCATAGGAAGGGATTTATTGTGATCCATGTGCTCCCCAAAGTGGTAAGTGAGTATTCTAGCAAAATGTCCACACTTTATTTCCTGGAATGTGTGAATATGTTACATTATATGGCAAAGGGGACTTTTCATATATAACTAATATTAAGGACCTTAAAACAGGCAGACTATTCTGAATTATCTAGAGAGCCCAATCTAAACACATCAGCTTTAAAAAAAGAGAATATTTTCTCTGGATGGAAATAATAGAGATGAGGCAGAACTACAGAAAGATCTGAAGTCTGAGAAGATCTCAGCCCAGTATTGCTGACTCTGAGGATGAAGGCAATCAAAAAATGGGTCTCTATATATTGACAATGATCCCACCTGACAGAGAGCAAGGACTAGGACCTCAGTCCCTACAGACACAAGGAACTGAATTCTATCAACAGCCTGGGAAGCAGATTTTTCCTAATGCATCCTGATAAGAACATCCTGATGTGAGCTAACTGACATCTTGATTTTTGACCCTGTGGAAGCAGAACAGAGAAACCAGTGAAGTCAATAGAGACTTTTGACCAAAACTACAGTGATATATTTTTGTTGCTTTAAGTTCCTAAATTCCTAGAAATTTGTTTCAGGAGCAATAATCAATACATATGCTAAATGTCAAATTGGGTTCTCTGCCTTTAATACCTAGAGAAAAGATTGGTCTCAATGTCCTTTCCAGCATCCTCTCTGAGATTTCTGTGAGGCCTTACTTTGGGTGAGATGATGCATATTTTCATGGTCTTCTCTACCCCTGAGCTCCTGTTTCTACTTGTTGTCTTGTAGAATGCTTGCAACTGACTTTGCCACTTGCCCTCTGCCATTGCCAAGTAAAGAGCTTGCTAGGCTGACCTGCTGGAAAATGAGCCATGGATAGTACACTCCAAGTTGCCCCAGAAGAGTCAGCCAAGGCCTTTCCACATGAGTGGACAGCCAGTCCACCTCACTAAAGCTTTCAAAAAACCTAGCTAAGACCATTCCCAGATGTTCAAGCAGTAAACACTCATTGTATGTCACCAAAGTTTTGTTATTATCTCTCACACATCATTATGGTGGCAATGGATAGTGAACATTGATCTGAAGGGAACTTCTGCTCCCTTGAGAGTACAAGCCTTTTCTATTCTTTCTCATGCCTTGGCTACACTTTTTCTAGCCTCTCTTACTATGTTTCTTTTTGCTTTATTCTACCTCCCACTTATTTCTATTAACATTAATTTGTTAATATTAAATAACAGCTTCTTTCATGCATCGTTTTTTAAAACTCCTTGTGTGGTAGTTTACGACAGGACATAAAGAATAAATCATAGTAGGAGGTTAATTCTGAAGATGGCCAGAATATCCTTCTGCCCCTAGTAATCTGGGTGACTAAGAGATTTATCAGGACACCAGAATAATCTGTGCAAAGGCTGGGCAAATATCTCTGGTCATGGTTTATTAGACAAGAAGATATCCAAGTTCAAGTGTCATTCATGGTATCCCAAACTTATCCTCTTATTATGCACTCTCAAAACATACTCTTTGTATTTTAAATAGCTATGTTCCATATCTTCAGTAAGATTGTACAACCTTTGATGTAGGCTTTGTTTTCTATATCTTTTTAAAATCATGATATGTTGACAAGTGTTCTGGAATAAAGTGGAACCTAGATCAGTGTGTATTATAACAATAATAATAATGAAGAAAAATGAGAGACTGAAGAGAGAAAAGACATGTGAAGAAAAATATCTAATTAGCTTTCAACTTCTCTTAAATTTTTTATCCTAACCTGGAAGATATACTCTAGATTTAAAAGGAATAGATTCAAGTAAAATTTCTTTAAATAATCATTCTTAGGAAAAGAATAATAACTGTAGAATATACAAATCAAAATGAATAATAGATTACAAACTACAGTCTATGAAACTACCAAGGTCAAGAAGTAGAAATTCTGTAGATAACTAGTGATTATTAAGTCAATGAAAATTACAATTCATTGAAATAAACAGAAGTTCCATATGCCTAAGTCACAAAGCTTGCTGCAAGGCAGCTGCTGATGTGAAAATCATTGCTTAATGTTAAATTTGCTTTTAATAACTCTTTGGCAGAATACTACTAGCAATTATAGCACAAAGCAGAATATGTTGCAACATCTGTGAAAATATCAAGAATCTGAAATTCATTTTATTTAGAACACCATTCTCCGCCTTATACTTGGAATTTCCACTGAGTCTATATTCATTTAGAATTTACATCATTTCCCTAGACTGTTAATGAAGTCTAGCTATAACTTTAAAAAGATCCCATTTTTTAAAGTAACATTTTCCTTTTCCTAAAAATAAAAGTAATATACACATGACCCATTTAAATTCTTAACACTTGCATATCAAAGCTTGATGTTTGCCATTTTAGATGATTAACATAATACCTGGCCTAATAAAATGGCCTTAGAAATCATGTAAAATAACATTTGGTTGAGTATTCAAATAACTGCTGAGAAGTATCCAGCTAAAGGTTGAGAAAAGGGCTGCACTAGTGCCTGTAAACTCTCAGTGCTATAATCTTAACTCCTTGTTTTCATGCATGATTCTTGTGATGTCAACTATGGTAGGTCAAAAGTGGCTGCAAATTTATTGCGATTTTTTCCCACTGTGCAGCTTCAGTCAATCCTCTGAAGAATGAAAAAAGAATTACACAGCTGAGGACAGTCTGAATTCTTGGCTCATAGAACTGACAACTGTATTAATTCTTCTGTGTGTTTATGTGTGTGGGGGGGGGATATATGGCCTTTACACTGAACTATATCCCCTACATTTCTGGGGTGCAGATTCTCAGTAAATTGCTAGGTTTCCCAGGCTAGGCTTCGACTTGTAATCCTCCTACCTCAGCCTCTCAAAGTGCTGCAATTACGGGAATGTGCCAACAAATCTAGCTTAAAAATGGTCTTTTTTGGGGGGATGGGGAGTGGCAGAGTAGTACTACAGTGTGTACAAATACTATATTTGATTTAAACTTCAGTCATTTGTAGGAAAATGTATGCAACTTGAGCCCATAAGGTTAAGTGAAATAAATTAGACACACAAGTTTAAATATCACACTGCAAAATACAAATAAGTAGCAAAATAATAGATTATAGGAAGTAGGGAGCTGGATCTCTTGCATATGGGAAGGGGACAAAGAGATGGAGTGAGGGGGGAGGGAGAAAAGAAAGGGAAAAGGATAAAAAAGGACTGAGATGAGTGCTATACATGTACCAATTCCCCACAAGAAATGTGATCATTATGTACTGTAAATGTGTACTAATAAAAATAAATTGAAGAAAAATAATGTTAAAAGATATTCTTTTAAGTCACTACACTTTGGTGAAAGGTGTCAGTTAGCTGTCCCTGAATAGCAGCTTACCCCAAGGTTTAGTGACTTAAACCCATCACAAGCATTATCTCTCAAGGTCTTTAAAGGTCCGGAAGTTGGATGGGACACAGCAGGGATGGCTTGATTCTGCTTCACGAGGTGCTCAGCCTTCTCTGCCAACACTTGGAAACCAGGGTGACACGATGGCTTTGTGCTTGAATCACATGGGACATCTTCCCTTCCATTTCTAGCGTTAGATGTTTGTTGTCAGCCAGGACCTCAAAACTGGACTATTGTCTGGAACAGGTCTCTCCACAGGGGCTCCTGTGGGTTTTCACGGAGTCTGGCGTAAGCTCCATGAGAATGAGGTGAAAGCTCTTTTCTGCCTAGTGTTAGAAGTTACAGAGGTCCTTTCTGATGTAGTTGTTTGCCTATCGAGATTGAAGAAAGGAGAATAAACCTCAGGCAACCAGCTCCTGGGACACAGGACAGGACTTTCAGTGCTGGAACCACAACAGTTCCAAGCAAACCAGGATGAGTGTGTCATGAGGGTCAAAGTTACCTAGTACTAAAAGCATGTTGGGTGGGAGAAAATGTTGGGGAGACCTGTAGAAAATACATTCCACCACAGATGTTTTATTTGTGCAACCATATATAACTGGAAAGCCAACTGATGTTGCAAGTGCCACAAGCAATTTGCAAGGATGTAAGATTTATGAGGATAGAGATTTTTCTTTCTTCTTTTTGTCTTGCTATTGTTGAGTCTCAGGCCCTACTTTAGTGACTGGCATATGGTTGTTAATAAATGTTCATGGAATTACTGAGGAATAAATAAGAAGTTCTATAATATTTCAGTACATAAAATCTAGCCAACACCCAACTTCACCACACTCTTTCTGCTTGCTAGCAACCAGAAGAGAAATTGTTTACAATTCTTGTTTAAAACGAAATGGCAGCCTTCCAGGGCAGTGGGAACTAGAAAACTAATAAAAACCAATAAACTTCAAGAGAATTCCTCTTTGCCTCATTAGACCAGCCTCTGAATTCTCTCTTAGGTACCCTTCCCAGGCAGAATCCTAGTTAGATGACTGAACTTCAGGGACAAGAAAAAGAGGGCTCCCAGACATCCTCTTATTTCCCCAAAAGCTCAGTTGTTCCTCTTGGACAGGGCCCTCCTAGGTAGAAGCCATACCTCTTGGTTAAGTAAATGGAGGTGAAAGGAATCCTGCTTCTGCTTTCAGAAAACCCACAGAGAGAAGAAAGAACAGGATGAATTCTAAAATTGGAACTCAAGCATTTATAGAGAAACAAAATGTAGGAAAGGTTAGGAGAGAAAAGTTCATGCTGTGGATTCCTTCAAGAAAATCACATAAACATTGATGAAAATAAAGAGAAGCAAAAATTACTCATAATTGTGCAATGCAGAATTAAACCTTGTTAATGTGCCTGCCTGTATGTGCAGGACTTATTTTACAAAAAATATTTTAATCTACTTTTAATAAGTAAAATTGTATTTTAATGCTTTACATATTGAAGCTTGAATTTTTCACTTACAAAATATCATTAATGCATCATATTCCACTTTCATTCTCATTAAATATCCTTCTATGGTATAATTAGAATAATAGGATCTGAATGCTGAAAGTACTTTTTCTTCACTTTGTACCACGATTAGTATCTAGGATCTATGTCTAAGACTCAAATTCTTCTAGTGAGCACTACAAACAAAAACGGTGTGACAAACATACACTTCTTTTGCGGAGCGAAGATGTAATCACTTAATCGTGTGTGAAGAATTTGCTTTCACCCAAGAGTAAGATGCATTCGCCCCTAAGTTTCATAGAAACACACTCTTCTAGGATGTGGTAGAAGGAACTATTATTTATGGAACACCTTCTAGTTCTATGTTAGGTGCCGTCTTTGCAATGGCTTTGGTCCTACTAATCTCTATTCTATGAAAGAATAAAGTGAGAATCAAAGAAATTAATGCCACAAAATGAGGAAGAGAGAAGGCAGAATTTGAATTTAAAGTCTTCAGACATTTAAATTACATTATATTAGAAATATTACTACTTGTTCTTTTAATCATAAAACGCTGAAATTATTCCTTTACCCAACATTCTATACTAATAATAAGAAAATGAATATATATTAGATATGTAAAGCCTTGATCTTATAATAGTCACTCAATATATTGGAGAGATATTAGCAATAATAAATACACCATTTAACACATTGTATTATTACAAATAAATGGGATGATTGATGGTTGTAATTAATTAAATATAATATTGCATTTATATATTTAGTATTATTTTCTATTTTTCTAATTGTATTATGAATGTCTTCTTTTCCTTTATTGAGATGGGATTTTGCTCTATTGCCCATTCATTTTTTTCTTGATGTATCATCATATCTCTGCGATTTAGCTTTCAGTTCAAAATATCTATTTTGAACTCAAGAGATCACTGGTAGTAATGAAGCAGCTGGTGTGATTATTATGTGTACACTAGAATGCATGGTGATGGACAGCAGGAAATAAGTTCCTGACACCAAAAAGTGTGCTACTATTTATAGAGAAAACTGTAAGCCCCATTAAAAAAAAAAAGACTCTCGTAAGGCAGAATATATTCTAGTCATAAGATAGATGATACAGTTTTTAGTTTTGTAGGACATCAGAGACCATAAAGAAATATTTGAATTACAGCAGAAGACAGACAGTTAGCCATAAAGAATGAGTAGGACATGGGTGGGTCTTCAGGCACAAAACACAGCATGTGCAAACATCTCATGCTGAGAGGGAACCAGGCAGGTTTCCAATACAAAGGCCTTGATCTTAAAGAATGGAGTCCTCTATTGGGAAATGATGAGAAACGAAAAGAGTTTATAGGATTAAAACAGAGGACACAAGAACTCAAAAGTCAAACAAAGAGACTTTTTCCTATAGTATAAAAGAGTATAAAATGTTCTCTTTTTCTATTTAGACATGTCAGTGCTTTTCTGTGCATTACCAGTCATTCTATAAATCATTTCAATCCTGAAGTTTATACAATAGACCTTAAAATGTATAAAAAGCTATTTCTATTTATTTTTCCTCACATTGATACTAAAATGAGAGACTAGATATTAAATTATGCTTATACACTAAAGTATAATTAATTTCCATAAAGAAATTCTATGATTAAATACGGCATCATTCCACAAATTCTGCTGAGAGAACTTGTTAAAATATTAAATAACTCTGGCATACATTATTGACCAATGATAGAAAAGATTCTGTTACCAAAATGAATTAAAGCCATTTGAAAATAAAGCTCTTTAATAATTTCCTACCATTTGAAAACTAGTAAACATTTGGCATCATTAAATAATGAAACCCAAGTTTCAACTTTGGGCAATCCTAATGGATTCACTGCTATGAGAGATAACAAATACAATGTAGACAGCCACCAAGATGGCCACCACCAAGATGCTCACCAGTGTTGCTCACTTCCTGGCATTCACACTTTCCCTAACTGAATAGAGCTGACTTGTGTGACTCACGGAACGGAGTGAGAGGATAAAGATTTACAGTATTGGTTTATTCTGCTAAATGCTGAGGTAATTTGTTACATAACAGTACATATCTGATGCACACACTCCACAAACTCCTACCTCCTCTCTCATATGCTTCTAAATATGTGTTACTACCTAATTTGACATTAATATTTTCAACATCACCAGACTTATAACCTTACATTTAATTTTGTGGCCATAATATCCACTATTTTAGTTTTAATTATGTATTTTGATGGAAATATGAAAATTTTAGAGCCCTGAACTATTCTTTTTCCCTTTTCCCTTCTGAGTACTTAAGTTTTGATTTGTACTTAGTTGACTGGATTTTACAAAATAGTTTTCTTTTAATGGGTTCATATGTATTCTATTTCCAGCTGTGCCATAGCTTGAGGCCAGTATAACTTGCTTGTGACTTGCTTTTTCTGTTTGGATGTCCATAATTTTATTTTTGCAAGAAATTTAGTAATGTCACAAAACATACACTGGAGGGTAGTTATTCTTAATAGTTTTTACTTGGATATGATAGCTATATTTCTTGTACACTGATTATTTCTCTGATCCATGATTTCAGCTTCTTTTGTGGGAGTTCAAGATTACTACAAAAGTACATATTTAAGGCAATATAGGATAGTTAAAAGCCTGGTCTCTGAAGTCAGACTGCTGGGTTCATATCATAGCCTGGACATTTTTATTAGCTTGGTGATTTTATATAAGTATTTTAACCATTTGTGTTTGTATCAGTTGTCTAAATTAAAAAATGAACATAATATTATGTAACTTTCAAAGATTTTGTAAATATTAAACAGTACATTTATAACATGAGCAAGCATAGGTCTGTGCATGTGTGTACGTATGTGTGTTTACTCTGACATTCAATGAGAATCTTAAATCTGTAAATTTATTAGTTTCATCAGATTTGGGACGTTTTCAGTTTTTATTTATACAAATAATCTTTTCCTTCTGGAATACATATATGTTACAATTATATATATGTCAGATAATTTGAAATTTAACAGGTCCATGAATGTTTTCTTTTTACAATATCTTTCCTCTCTGTTCTTCATATTGGATAATTACCAATGATCAAAATTTAGCTTGCTTACTATTTCCACAGACATCTTTTTTTCCCTGGATTTGTGGATTTCATCTTACAAAATTTTGAGCATAAATACTGTATATTTCAGTTCTAAACTTATCATTTTGTTAATTTTAGCTTTTATGTCTTTACTGAGATCTCCCTTCTCTTCATTCATCATGAGAATACTTTGTTTTAATGCATTAAGAATAATTATTACAGCTAGTTTTATGAGAAATCTCCATATTGATTTCCACAGTGGCTGGACCAGTCTACATTCCCACCAACAGTAGAGGAGAGTTCCTTTTTCCCACAGCCCCTCCAGCATTTGTTATTGGTTGATTTTTCCATATACACAGTTCTTTCTGGAGTGAGGTGGAATCTTTCTTTTTTAAATTAATTAATTAATTAATTAATTTTTTAACCAAGAACATGTATTGGTACATTGTCCATATATTGATTACATTTAACATGTTTGTTTTGTACCTGTACATGGTGTCTCGTGGTTCTCCCCCCTCTACCCTCCCCTCCCTTCTGTTCCCTCCATCCCTATTTACAGCAGGTTTATTTATAATTCTCCATGATTTCCCTTTCCCCTTTCTTTCCATTTTTTCCCTTCCTGCTTTTCCTCCTTCCCTCTTTCTAGTACTCCTCTTCTTTGTATATTATCTTCCTTTTATATAATATCCGTTACACTACTTTGTTTTTATTTACAATTATGGTTTCTCATATCAGAGAAACAATTCGATGTGTGCTTATGAGTGTCTGATTTATTTCACTTAATAGTATATTCTCAAGGAACACCCATTTATATACAAATGACTCTAGTTTATCCTTCTTTATGGCAGTGTAGTACTCCATCGTGTAGAAAAACCACATCTTCTTTAGCCATTTATTGGCCGTTGGGCATTTGGGCTGTTTCCAAGATCTAGCTATTACAAACTGTGCTGCTATAAACATGGTTGTGCATATATCACAGTGAGGTGGAATCTTAACGTTGTTTTGGTTTGCATCTCTCGGATGACTAATGGCATTTTTTCATATACTTATTTGCCATTTTTATTTCTTCATCTGAGAAATGTTTATTCATTTCAGTTGCCCATTTTTGGATTGGGTCTTTAAATTTGAGAGGTTTAATTTTTTTGTGAGTTCTTTGTATAGTCTAGATGTTAGACCTTTGTCTGATGGATAGCTAGCAAAAATTTTTCCCCAGTCTGTGGGTTTTCGCCCTGCTCTATTGGTGATTTCTTTTGCTGAGCAAAAACTTTTTAATAGCATGTGGTCTTGTGTTGTTTCCCGTGCAATCTGGGTTCTGTTCATAAATTTTTTCCCTACCCCTATGTCCTCGAGGGTTCTACCTATTCTATTCTCCAGTAAATTTAGTGTTTCTGTTTTAATGTTTAGATCTTTGATCCACTTCAATTTTTTTTGTTTTTGTTTTTGTTTTTGTTTGTGCTGGTGATCGAACTCAGGGCCTTGTGCTTCTGAGTCAAGCACTCTAACCACTGAGCTAAATCCCCAGCCCGATCCACTTCAATTTGAGTTTAGTACATGGTGAGAGACAAGTATCTAGTTTTAGTTTTGACCCAGCTATTCCCCTACTGGGGATCTTCCCAGAAGAATTAAAATCATCATACCACAGGGATGTATGCACAACCATGTTCATAGCAACACAATTTGTAATAGCTAAGTCTTGGAAACAACCTAAATGCCCAACATCCAATGAATGGCTAAAGAAAATGTGGTTTTTCTACACAATGGAGTACTATACTGCCATATAAAAGGATAAACTAGAGTCATTCGTATGTAAATGGATGTTCCTTGAGAACATACTTTTAAGTGAAATAAATCAGACACTCGTGAGTACACATCGAATTGTTTCTCTGATATGAGAAACCATAACTGTAAATAAGGACAAAGAGGTGTAATAAATCTTATATAAAAAGAAGCTAATATACAAAGGAGAGGAGTACTGGAAAGAAAGAAGGGGGAAAAGCAGAAAGGCAACAAAGGAAAGAAAAGGGAAAGGGAAAATATGGAAAATTATGAATAAACCTGCTGTAAATAGGGAGGGAGGGAACAGAGGGGAGGGGTGGGGAAGAGCGGGGAGAACCAAGATGCATCATGTATGGGTACAAAATAAATGTGATGAATGTGACCATTATATGTAAAATGTATGAATACATGTTCTTGGTTTAAAATAAAAAAAAAGTTGAAGGTTAGACAGAAAAAAAATTATTACAGCTATTTAAAAAATCATTACCTGATAGTTCTAAAATATGTTTTATTTTGTAGATTATCTTATTTGACTTTTTTCATGTTGAAATATCTTCCAATATTTCTTTTCTTTCTTTCTTGTTTTGTATATCAAGAAATTTTAAATTACATTCTGAGGACTACTGAGTTATGAAGATTATGAACTCTGTTCTTTTCCTCCAATGAGTAATGTTCCTTTCATTTGCTTATTTTCTTCACTACACTTGACATATATGCTGTTTATTGAGTGGACACTCCTGCATCTATCTATCTACTTTGAATATGTACCACATACTCAAGGTTCAAAGGTGTCACTGTCCGAATATTTTCCCTAAAATCCAAGTGTTACGGACTTAATCCCCAGTACCACTGGGTTGAGAGGTGCAGCCTGATGTTTAAATCATAAGGATTCTGCATGCATGAACATAGAACTGCTGCTACATAATGGATTGCTGAGTAACCCATTCTTTTGCTCTTCTGTTATATAACACACATGGAATTCCCTCCATCTGCAAAGTTCAAGGCTTTAAGGCATCATCTTAGTAGAGACTAGATCCTAGTCTTGCTTTTGTCTTTATCTTGGACTTCCCAGTCTCCAGAATTATGAGGAATAAATTTGTTTATGAGTTATCCAGTTGTTATGGTTTAAATCTACAGTGTTTCCCCCAATTCTCATGTGTTCAATGTTGGGGGCTCAGAAAAGTGACTGGATGATGGGAACATTACACTTATCCGTGAATACATCAGTAAATGAGTTCTGCAGCTGACTGTGGCCCACCAGGAGGTGGGCCTGATTAGAGGCAGGTTACTGGGGGCTGACCCAGAGGGCAGATCTCCCCCTTTGGTTTCTCTCTTCTCTCTCTGCTTCCTAACCTCCATGACATGAGCACCTTTCTTCTTCAGGATCCTTTCACCATGCCATTCTTGCTATGGACTGACTCCTGAACTGAGCCAAAATGAACCTCTCCTCCTTTAAGTTGTGGGCATCAGGTATTTTGTCCCGGTGACAAGAAAATGAATAGGACACCAGTCTGTGGTATTTTGCTATAACAGTCCAGACCAAGTAAGATAGTGATTTTTGACTGTACCAAATTTAACTAGCAGTTCCTCTAATATGGTTTCTGTCGATAAGGGACCAAAACATAATCTACCTTACTGTTCACTTTATTTGTAAATATCCTGATAATAGACCCAACCTTAAAAGTCAGGGTTGTTTTTGCTGAATCTGTTTTTGAAAGCACAATCTTTCTTCTACCATATGCTTCAAGAGCATGTTTCTGAGAACCAGTGAGAAGTATGCAATTAGGCAGAACTAGATCACTTATTAATTGGGGGACATTGGACAAGTTACGTAATCACTGTGTGCCCCAGTTTGTCTATTGGGACAATAATATATACTCCAGAGGATGATGCTGAAGATTAAATGAAATGAATGCAAAACCCCTAGAAAAGAGTACATAGACAGAAAATATTGTTTTCCTATTGAATTCCTATTTTCAAAGCACTCATTCTTAAATTCTTTCTGGATCCTTTCATTTATTTCCAACCTATCTCTTTTTTTTTATCATTTGTGGCATTTTGTTTATAACTATCTATGGTATTTGCCTTATTGCCAATTAGAGATTCTATATTATACTTCTCAATATGTTTTAAGCTTCTTGTGGATAGGGAGAGACTCCACTTATCTGTGTAACTTTAAAGTGCCTCGCACGGGCTAGAAATACTCAACTAGAATTTACAGAATTAAATTTGCTTTTTTTGAGTCACCATTTCATCAACTTTATAGCAATTTCCTCAAGAGACATTATAAAATTCAGTGTTCCTTCTTAAAATCCTTGAAAAGCTCTTAGTTGCATTTTTCCATGCCTTTGATCCTTCTTCGAGGTTTAAAAATAAACTTAAATATTTTATTTGAACCACCTAGATTCTAAAGCACACACGAATCAGTTTTATCTTGAATTCATAATGGCAAATGTTTCTCTGAATTAATTTCAAATGGTGGTTTATAATCAAGGACTCAAAATGTCAACAGAGTTGTTATTTTTCTCTAATCAGATATTTCCGATGATTGACTAGATGATTTATACTAGAATCATACTTTTTTTTTTACTTGAATTTGTTCATCTCACAGGAATATTGTCTTCTTTCCTCCCTTGAATACATGGTAGTTACTGTGTTTTATGTCTGGCATAAAACATGCCCACTCTCAGATGACAGGAGTGGGAAAATGACCTTAGCATACCAAAATGATTGTCTCAGAAATTTAAATCTTGAATGGACACAATTGATGGAAGAAAGCAATTAGAACAGAGTGATGTAGCAGTGTGACAGGGAGTGCACAGACACCTATGAAGGGCTCTTCTTTCTCTCTTGAAGCCTGACTGCTGAGTTATATACAGTGAGATGCTAAGTATCCTCCCAAATATTTATTTTGAAGTGCAAAGTTAATCAGTAATTTCTTTTCCTTTCTATCAAAAACAGATATAGAACAAATGTTTTGGATTACTTTAAGTGTTGTGTTCTTTATATACAATATTATATCATAATTGGAATTTTTCTTTGTTCTGATACATGAAGACAAGTCCTATACTTCTTTTCTCCTGTTCAAATGTTTTCCTCTGCCAGAGAGCTTAAACCAATTGTTCAGAAACCTCTAGTAGAAAAGGCTTTTACTCTCATTGTTCTTGTGTTAGTTAATCTTGATTGTGAGCTTTACTGGATTAAGAGACTTTTGCAAAAGTGATTTGACTGCGATGGCACTAACCTCATCAGTGTTTAACCTATGGCTGTGTTCATAGTTGAATAGACTGTTGGGAAGTGGGGCTTACTTGGAGGAGTGGGTCATAATGGCTCTTCTTCTTGGGCTCTTCCCCTGATCTCTGCTTCCTGGCTCCACAAGGTGAGCACTTTCCTTCACTATGCCCTTCTACCACGATAAGGCCAGCTGACATGGGCTGAGACCTTTGAAACCATGAGCCCAATCAAACATTTTCATCTTTAAATTTTGTATGTTAGGTATTTTATTTCAGCAATGGAGAGCTAATTAATGGAATTCTAAAAGAGACATCTAAGAAGGAAGAGGACCAGAGGCAAATCACAACTTGCAGGCTAAAATCCACTGGGGACTTGGAGAAAAATGTTCAGGCTCCACGTCAGGAAGATGATTTGGTGTAGGCTATGTGTTGATGGCCTTCTACAAGTGTACGTTGTGAAAATATATGTGACTAAGCACACATATTTGGTTTTTATGGTTTTCCAAAAGCCTTTTATAATGTGAGTGATTTGAAGAAACATCTGCTTACCTCTACAGGAATCATTGTGTGGTTTTCTTTAATGAGTTATTAAACTTCTATGAGGCATGAATGATCTGTTTTTCAAGGAAAAGTGTTTTTCTGCAGATACTATGTCCTTGATTTAGAAATTTGATGGATTCCGAACAGCCTACCTTCAATGCAAAGATCTGATGCTGATCTGTTCTCTTTTGCTAGACCCTCCTTTATCTCTGATGTTTCCAATCACAGTCCATGAGCAAAATTAAGTGTGTGGAGACCTCTGGAATGCTCCCACTGTCTGAACTATTGACAATGGACTGTCATAAGATATGCTTAGTGGCTGAGACCTTCCCATATGCTAATTCCTACAAGATTTAAGGCAGCTTAAGATATTAGTCTCAGAAGAGCTGAAATCAGGACAGGACTTGATATTATGGACACATGTTGATGCAAACAGATTTGAGAAAGTTCAGTTAGTAAAGCCCCTTTAGAAAGTACTGAGGGCCACCAAAATTTTGGGGGAAGATGCAGTTTACCTTTTTCTTCACAACCTCATTATAAATTATAATGGATGCAACTCTCAAATCAAATTAACTCAGATAAAGAAGAAAATTATGTAAAACCTTTTCTAAAAGTTTGAAAACGTTCTAACTTTCAGTCTTTTTTAAGTTCCCTGAAGACCATCTTCCATAACAGGTTTACCTGAAACAATTCTAAAATATTGTGGAGTCAGGATTTTGTTAATCTTGTAGCTGGCATCAGGAAAACACGTTTTGCTACTCTAATGTCTGGACTCCACATTAAGTAAAATGAAGATCTCAAGCTTTTTACCCAAGGATGTGGGCAACACAGTTTTCTAGATTATTATGCCTTTCATGCAAGGGCAGGAAGTATTTTTAAAACTTTAGGCAACCCCATGCTTTGTGAGTATTACCAACATTACCAGTAAAAATCTATTTTCGTTATTCACACTGCTGACAAATGAGCATGAATTTCACTAATGAAATTCTACTTCTTAGAGTCATTATTTTAATTAACAAAAATCTAGTATCGAACCAGTTCAATCCCCAGCAAACCGCTCCCCCCGCCAAAAAAAGCCTAGTATCAAACAAAGATAAAGATAGCTGAAGCCTTTATGGTAGTTATCTCTCAATTCTGGCTTTTCTGATATAATGGTATGAGACTAACCTTGGAATGTATACTATCAATATAATGAGTTGAATCTAGGTTATAATTTAAGCTAATAACTTATTCATAATACCAGGTTATCTATGCTGATATATTTTAAAGTAAGTTTAGGATGTGCATTTGTTAGTCTGAAATTTTCAGAAATTAAAATGTTAATAGTTTTATAAATTAGGCTCAGAGGCTCCTGGATGCAAAATTTCTATTACAGTACTTAACATTTTTAGCCATATTGAGATTTAAATAATTTTATATCATAACAGGGAAGCAAAAACTACCAAGGAATGGAGCTCCAGAATCTCTGACTTCATTTAGAAGGAGAGTTTAAGAAATGTGTACTAAAGCTCTCTGCCTGACAATTGTTTTTACTTGGATGCTGCTTATTTAAATGGCTGTGGACATGAGACTGTGGAGGACTTCGGCATTTTCACTGGGAAAATCTATGAAATATAATCTTTTTAAATGTTGTGGTGGGCACACGTTTTACTTTTAATAATTCATCTGTTATATACATAAAGCATTTATCAAATTGTAAAAACTCTGAACATTTTGTGATTATAATCTATGAGAGTGAGAATTATTTGGTGGATGGAAAAATTTATTGTGAACTCTGCAAATGATAGTAAAGTAGTGATAACACTAAGCTTACGATAATACTAATCTAAGCTTTAGTGTACACTAAACATAGTGGTATGGGAAGTCTAGTAACGAGTAAGTTTCCGGTCTAATAAAATTTGCAATTTTATATTCATAATTTTTTTACTAAGAAATTAATTGAAGTAGACACAATAACCAGACTATTGCCATGACATATATAGTTCCATGGGCTGATTATAACTTTTGGATAGAATTTTTGAAAGCTATTTGCAAAGTTATTTTAACCACTATAACATTTCACATTTTACTCTATGAAACTAAGATTCTTTCCTTCAAAAAATTATATTTGCAAATCATCTGACAATGAAAGAATCTGTATAGATTTTTAAAGATTTTGCTTCATCTGAAAATTATAGTGACGTCTTAAAACATATGGTCTTCAATTAGTATATTTTTTTCTTTTCAAATAAACACTCCAGTCCTAAAATATTACTCTTTTCTGTTCTTTAAGGTCTCCCATCTCAAAAGATCTCCCATATCTCAAAAAGGTTTAGAGCTATTATATGGTCCCCCGAGCTTTGGCAAAAAAAAAAAAAGAGATTTTGGGATCATCAACATGTGGAACAGAATGGATAAAATCATGGCAAAAAAGAAAATACAACACGAAAAAGTAGGACGATGGAACGCACCCTGAGTAGTGCTAAATTTTTGTATACAGGAGGTAAAAAGAGTTTCCAATAAGGGAAGAGGGAAATTGATAGTAAATTGGATATTATGACAACCTGGATACCAAGGACAAAGATGATGAGTAATCCGGTTAGGTTATAGAAGGTTGAAAAGATTTCAACTGAAAAGATTGATTCCATTGCAGCTATGAGAAACCACTGAATAATCTGAAAAAGAGGATTTGTATTTTAAATTAGGAAAGAATTATGAAAGCAAGTAAGTCTAAGGAGACTGAATACCAAACATAGGCAAATTCTTCCTAGATTATCACATGTCAAGTTTATCTGCATTTCTGAGGGTGCTCTGGGGATCATCCACAGATCCAGTAATAAGTTCATTAATAACAAAGGAAAATTATTTGGAAAAAGAGGAAACAACCAAACCAGACTGATAGACATAGCGAATTAGAATCTGACGGAACCATGAGTCTTTCTGACGTCTCACTGATTCTTCCCATGGGAATTTTGCACAATAAGCTCGAATTTACTATGAACCAAAACTGCTCTAAAAACATAAAGCATATTAATTTTACAATACTTCTATTATGTAGAACTTATTGGACTAACAGAAAGGCAAATTAAACAGAAGGAATTATTAGTGGCAGAAAAAGAAATCATCAAAACTGAAGCACAAACTGAACAAAACAAAAGCAAATAACCAAATTTTAAAAACTGGTTTAAAATCTCAGAAAAGAATTAGGATAAATACAAAGAAAGTTTGCTGAGAGGTATGTTATAGTAAAACTATTCAAAACCAAAGATAAAGGGAAACATCTTAAAAAGAGCCTTACATACGAAGGATGGATGGCTAATTTTAAAAAAGTGATGTGAAACTGAAGAGATTAGAAACACATCTTCAAGTGCTAAAAGAAAGTCAATACAGTTTTTTATAATGAAAGTAAATATGAAGGTGAAGCAAAAGTCTTTTCAGATAAATAAAACAAAAAAATGATATTACTCTCCACTATGAGTCATATGTGAACAATAATCTAAAAAATAGCTTCTTCAAGGAAGAGAAGTGAATCCAAATGGAGGACTGCAGATACATGAGGAAAATGAAGAGCACAGGAAAAGGTAAATATAAAACATGTTTTAAATATTTCTTTAAAAAAACATGCCAAGTATGTTTTCTCACTTAAATAGAGCACAATAACAATGCACTGTGGAATTTTAAATATTCAGAGTAAAAATAAAACAGAGTAGCATAAGTAAAAGAAAGAGGGCATTTGTAAGGCCCTTACCTTGTCTGTGAGACTGTACACTATTAATTCAAGATACATTGTTATAAATTAAGAATGAATATTGTAATGTCTGAGTAATCACTAAGAAGTAATACATAATGAAAAATCAAATGGAATAATAAAAAATATCTGAATAATACATAAGAAGTCACCAAATGTGGAACAAAGGAGAAAGAGATGGGAGAAATAGCAATAGCAAGGTGGAAGACAGGCGCTCAACTCCACCAAAAATTAAATTAAATATAATGTAGTTACAGCATCAATTTAAATGTGAAAAATGTTGAGTTGGACTTAAAAACAAGATCCAACAAAATGGATAATAATTAGGTTTTGTTATATAATCCAAACCTACATCATTTTAAGTGTAAGAACACAAAGAGTGTAGAATAAAAGATTTAAAAACCAATAGTTTTAAAAGTCAATGCAGCTACATTAACATCAGATAAAAAAACTTCAAACCAATAGTTATTATCAGGAAAATATTTAATAAACCAAAGGGTCAACTCATCAGGAAAATACAGTAATTCTAAATGCAAATGTCCCTAATAACAGCTAATAACATAGATTCAAAACACTTAAAATAAAATCCAACATAAGTGAAAGAATACTGAAATCCACAATCATAATTGCAGATTTTAACACTCCTTTCTTATGACTTATAAATGAAGCAGATAAAAATATCAGTGAGTATGTGATGGATTTAAATAGCATCATTAATCAACTGGATCTAGTTGAAATTTATAGAACTAAAATCAGCTCAGTTGCAAAATACATGTTATTTTTAAAGCACTTGAAACACTCACAAATATAGGGCATAAACTGAGCCATAAATCAAATTGCAAAACATTTTAAAGGATTGAAATCATGCAGAAAATATTTTCTGACTACATGGAACTGAACTAGAAATCAAATTCTAAATGGTAACCAAGAAATCTTTGAATATTTGAAAATTATGAACTAATTTATAAAAGTGATAAGGGAAATTAGAAAATATTTTGGACTAAACAAGTATTAAAATATGACACATCAATTTATGGGATGCATAAAATGCTTTATAAGAAATTTTACCTTGATAAGAGAAGAAGTTTTACTATTGAATACAAATATTAGAATGAAGAATAATTTTAATTAAAAAATAAACTAAGTTTGCACTTCAGAAAACTAGAGAAGAGCAAACTAAATCCCAAAATCATAAAAGAAGATACCAATGAGTGAAGAAATAAGTAAAATAGAAAATAGATGAAAAACAGTCAAAGCAAACATACACAAAAGTTAGTCCTTTGAAAAGATCATTACAACTTGCAATACCCTAACAAGGGTAAAAGTACAAATTATCGGTATCAGCAACAAAATGGGAGCCAAGACTATAGATCTTACAGAGTGACATTAAAAAGAATAATTCGGTGATATTATAAACAATTTTATCCCAATAAATTTCATGACTTAGAAGAAATGTATATATTCCTATACTATCTTTGAAACCAATCCAAGAATAAGTAGAAACTATAAAGAGTTTTATATATATTAAGTCAAATATTCAATTCAAAAACATTTCCACAAAGAAAATTCCAGGGCCAGTTAGCTTTCACAGGGAATTCTACCAAACAATAAAAGCAGACACAATACAAACTTACAAAAATTCCTTCAGTGTGTAAGAGAGAGTGCTTCCCAACTAGCTTTATGAGGCTTGAAAACCCTAATACCACACGTGAAGGACAGATCTTGGATACCCTTGACCACCCTAACTTTCTCCTCTTGCTTGCAATTCTCCTGCAGAGTGTACTGAACAGAGAATCTTCAGATTTGGAGAAAATGTCTGGAAAAATCCAGGCCAAATCTTTGTTCCTCACAGAACTGAATTTCTGCGATGTCCAGGGTCAGCAGGCCAGTCACACCCATGTATACACCCAGACATGAGCTATTTGGGGGTCTCAATGGTGTATCATGTGGGATGCATGCAGACAAAACTTCATCCACCCTGGACAGCTGTCCTTGTCCTTGGGGACCAGCCTGTTTTGTATCCTCAACTTCTGTGTATTCTTACTGCCTTTCCGTGAGTAAAAATCTGTTTCACTTGACTTTGTGTACACGTGATCATCTCACCAGCCTCATTAACTAATAAAGAAACTAATTATTAATTAGCAAACTAGTAAAGAAACTTTGTAGATGAGGATATTAAAAGAAAAGAAAATTTATAGATATATATTGCCTATGGAATAATACCAAGCAGTGAAAAGGAATACGCTGTAAGTGCTTTCACAATGGTATGTCTAACTGGCAGCTCATCTTTTTTTTTTTTTTTTTTTGGCTTTTTTCTTTGAGTGAAGAGAAATTGTCTTGGGCTGCATGTGAAATACACAGATAGTTAATTGAATATAGATAATGTATATAAGTAACAAAACTTTTTTTTTAACCAAGAACATGTATACATAGTGATCACATTCATCATAGTTAATTTGTACCTGTACATGATACATCTTGGTTTTCCCCCTCTTCCCCACCCCTCCCTTCCATTCCCCCTCCCTTCCCTATTTACTGCAAGTTCATTTACATTTTTCCCTTTCTCCTTCCTTTTTTCCCCCTTCCTTCTTTTCCCCCTTCTCCCTTTCTAGTTCTCCTCTCTTTTGAATATTATCTTTTTTTGCATAATATCTATTATACCCCTTTGTCAATATCAACACTTATGGTTTCTCATATCAGAGAAACAATTCGATGTGGACTCATGAATGCCTGATTTATTTCACTTAAAAGTATGCTCTCAAGGTGCATCCATTTACCTACAAATTTCTCTAGTTTATACTTTTTTATGGCAGAGTAGTACTCTGTAGTGTAGAAAAACCACACCTTCTTTAGCCATTCACTGGCTGTTGGGCATTTAGGTTGTTTCCAAGACTTAGCTCTTACAAATAGTGTTGTTATGAACATGGTTGTGCATATATCACTGTGATATGATGATTTTAATTCTTCTGGGAAGATACCAAGCAGAGGAATAGCTGCGTCAAATGGAACCTCTAGTTGAAATTTTCTGAGGAATCTCCACTCTGATTTCCACAGTGGTTGGACCAGTCTACATTCCCACCAACAATGGAAGAGGATTCCTTTTTCCTGGCAGCCCCACCAGCATTTGTTACTGGTTGATTTCTTGATGATAGCTGTTCTTTCAGGAATGAGATGGAATCTTAGCGTTGTTTTGATTTGCATCTCTTGAATGGCCAATGATGTTGAACACTTTTTCATGTATTTATTTGATATTTTTATTTCTTTGTCTCAGAAATGTTTATTCTTTTCAAATGCCCATTTTTGGATAGGGCCTTTAAATTTGGGGGGTTTGATTTTTTTTAGTTCTTTATAAATTCTAGATGTTAGACATTTGTCTGAGGGACAAATGGAAACATTTTTTTCCCACTCTGTGGATTTTCACCCTGCTCTATTAGTGATTTCTTTTGCTGTGCAGAAGCCTTTCAATAGGACGTGGTCCCAAGCACTGATTCTTTGTATTATATCCCATGCAGTCTGGGTTCTGTTCATAAATTTTTTTCCTACCCCTATGTCTTCAAGAGTTCTTCCTGTTCTATTCTCCAGTAGATTTAGTGTTTCTGTTTTAATGTTTAGATCTTTGATCCACTTTGATTTTAGCTTATTACATGGTGAGTGACACATATCTAGTGTTAGTTTTCGGCATGTGGCAAGCCAATTTTTCCAGCACCATTCCTTAAAGAGGCTATCTTTCTTCTAGTGAGAGTGTTTGGCTCCTTTGTTGAAGATGAGGTATTTGAGTGTGTTTGGAGTTGTTTCTGCATCTTCTAGCTTGTTCCATTAGTCCTTGGGTCTGTCTTCATGCCAGTACCATGCCAGTTTTATCACAGAAGCTTTATAGTATAATTTCAGGTCAGTGATTATGATGCCCCCTGCCTTGTCCCTGTTGCCCAAGATTGTTTCTGCTATTCTTGGTCTCTTCTGGTTGCAGATAAATTTCATGGTTGTTTTTTCTAATTCTGTGAAGTATGTTATTGGTATTTTGATTGGAATTGCATTAAATTTGTATAGTAATTTAGGAAGTATGGCCATTTTCACTATGTTGGTTCTTCCTATCCAAGAACATGGGATATCTTTCCATTGTCTGATATCCCTTTCAATTTCCTTTTTTAGAGTACTGTAGTTTTCAGTGAAAAGATCTTTTACTTCCTTTGTTAGATAAATTCCTATTTCCTTTTTTTGATGTGATTGCATAAGGTATATCTTTTTTTTATTTCTTGCTCAGTGAGATTGTTATTTGTGTATAGGAATGCTATTGACTTCTGTGTATTGACTTTATATCTAGCTATAAAACTGAATTTAGTTATTAAATCTAGAAGTTTTTTTGGTGGAATATTTGGGGTCTTCTATGTAGAGTATCATGTCATCTGCAAATAATGATAGTTTAACTTCTTCTTTTCCTATCTTGTTTTCCTATCCCTTTTATTTCTTTCTCTTGCCTGATTGCTCTGGCTAATGTTCTAGAACTATATTGAATAATAGAGGTGATAGTGGACATCCTTGTCTTGTTCCAGATTTTAGTGTGAAAGCTTTCAGTTTCTGACAGTTTAGTGTGATGTTGGCCATTGGTTTCTCATAGATGGCTTTTATTAGATTTAGATATAGACCATTTATTCCTAATTTCTGTAGAGTTTTTATCATGAATGGGTGTTGGATTTTGTCAAATGCTTTTTCTGCATTTATTGAGATGATCATGTGATTTTTGTCTTTGGCTCTGTTGATATGGTGTATTACATGTATTTATTTGTGTATGTTGAACCATCCCTGGATACCTGGGATGAATCCTACTTGGTCATAGTGTATAATCTTCTTGATAATTCATTGCATTCTGTTTGCCAGTATCTTGTTGAGAGTTTTTGCATCTATGTTCATTAGGGAGATTGGCCTGTAGTTCTCTTTTTCAGTTGGGTCCTTTTCTGGTTTTAGTATTAGGGTAATGCTTGCTTCCAGGAATGATTTTGGAAGTACTGCTTCCTTTTCAATTTCATTAAAGAGTTTGATGAATAGTGGTATTAGATTATCACTGAATTTCTTGTAGAATTCGGCTGTGAGACCGTCAGGACCTGGGCTTTTCTTTGTTGGTAGGTTATTAATTACCTCTTCGATTTCAATCACTGATACTGGGTTATTTAGCATTTTTCTTTTTTTTGATTCATTTTTGGTAATTCATACATTTCTAAGAATATGTCTGTTTCTTCAGGGTTTTCCATTTTGTTTGAGTACAGGTTCTTGAAGTAGGCTCTAATGATTCTTTGAATTTCAATAGGATCAGTTGTGACTTTACCCCTTTCATTTTTTATTGCATGAATTTGAGTCTTTTCTTTCCTTTTTTTTTTATAAAATTGACTAGGAGTTTTTCTATTTCATTTAATCTTTCAAAGAACCAACTCTTAGATTTGTTGATTCTTTGTACTGTTGTCTTAGTTTTAATTGCATTAATTTCAGCTCTGATCTTTATAATCTCCTCTCGTGTATGAGCTTTGGGTTTGGTTTGTTCTTCTTTTTCTAGACATTCAGGGTTCAACATTAGGTTGTTAATTTGAGCTTGTTCTGTTTTCCAGATGTTGGGGTTCAACACAATGAATTTCCCCTGAAGCACTGCTTTCATTGCATCCCATAGGTTCTGGTATGTTGTATCAGCATTATCATTTAACTGTATAAATTGCTTAATTTCTTCTTTAGTTTCTTCTGTGACCCAGCTATTGTTCAGGAGGATGTGATTTAGTTTCCATGTGTTTATGTAGTTTTTTGGTTTCTGTTACCATTGATTTCCAGTTTCATTGCACTATGATCCAATAGTATCCATGGGATAACGTTAATTTCTTTACATTTACTTAAACTTGTTTTAAAGCATTTTTTACTCTAACATTTTTAAAAAAGAAGAGAGTGTAAAGGCGGTCTGCAAGGTGGACATACCCACCAGGAGAAGACTACAATTTTGATTCCATTTAATGATGTTCCACAGCAGGCAGAAGTCAGTGATACAGAAGCCAGCTTTTTGGGAAAAGAGACTGACTTCAGGCCTGACTTCTGTGTGGCAGGAGGTGGCTGTCACATAGCTAAATACATGTATTTAAAAAGTTATTGATAATAGCTAAGTCTTGGAAACAACCCAAATGCCCAACAACTAAGGAATGGCTAAATAAGATGTGGTTTTTCTACATAATGGAGTACTATTTTGCCATAAAGAGGACAAACTAGAGTCATTTGCAGGTAAATGAATGTACTTTGAGAACATACTGTTAAATGAAATAAATCAGGCACTCATTAGTACACATCAAATTGTTTCTCTGATATGAGAAACTATAAGTGTACATAAAGACAAAGAGGTATAATAGATATTAGATAAAAAAAGATAATATTCAAAACAGAGGAGAACTAGAAAGGGAGAAGGGGGAAAAGAAGGAAGGGAAAAGGGAAAGAAAGGGGAAAGAGAAAAAATGGAAAAATGTAAATAAACCTGCTGTAATAAGGAAGGGGGAACAGAAGGGAGTGGTGGGGAAGGGGCAGAATCAAGATACATCATATACAAAATAACCATGATACATGTGATCATTATGTGTACAATGTACCAATACATGTTCTTGGTAAAAAATAAAAAAATAAAAAGCTATTGATAGGAGCACACTTATGATTTTTGCTTTTACCCTATTTTATTGATTGCTCAAAGTACTGGAAATAGATCTCCAAGGGCCAAGTAAAATAAGATCAGCTCTGAAAAATATACACTGTGAGGAAGGCTACTGAATGTCTTTGTGAAAATAATAACTGTATAGTCAGTTCAGAGAATGCTGAAAGGAAGAAATGGGGACATGGGATACAGTTAATTCTTTTAAGAAGGTTGGCAGTGCAGGAAGGGAAGATGGGTTTTATTTTAGTAGGAAGGAACTATGCATGCTTACTTTTGGACACCGAAGATACTGCATAGATTTGAAATTCTTTTATTTTAGGCTAGAGAAAGCTAAGAATTTGGGAACATTTAAAGCATTCATTTTAGTAGTTGTACCAATTTATAGAAAAATTGATTAAGCAGAGTATAGTACAGAGTAATGGTATAGAGGTCCTATACCTCACACCTTACTTTGCACAATTTCTCTATTAACACCTTAAATTTAGTGTGTTTTATTTGTTACATTTATTAGCCAAAATTGGTATATTGTTATTGACCAAAGTGCATAGTTTATGTTAAGGTTTGATCTTTCTGTTGTACGGTTCTATGAGTTTGGAAAACGCATAAAGTAATACATATACCATTACACTGATGAAGAATTTAC